>JASDQU010507610.1:19718-33010 GCA_032191745.1 Picea mariana | reverse complement strand
AAGTAAATAATTTCTCTGCATCTTCAAGGCATGCACAATGGCTGCCAGTTCCAAGTTATGGGTGAAAAACTGCTTCTCATGCTCCTTTAGTTTCCTTGATTTTAATCTTCTCGAGGTCTACTACCACTCCATCTCCCAAAATTACATGACCCAAATATTGGATCTGTTTTTGGAAGAAATCACACTTGTTTTACTTAGCATACAGGTGGTGTTCTCTCAACACATGTAGCACCAATCTGAGATGTTTCTCATGCTCCTCCTAGATTTTCGAATAGATTAGGATGTCATCAATGAATACCAAGACAAACATGTCCAAGTATTTGTTGAGAATACAAGTCATCAAACATGTAAAAGTGGTCGGTGCATTGGTAAGTCTAAAATTCACCACCACAAACTCATAGTGTCCATACCTCGTTCTAAAAGTTTTCTTGTGGATATATTCCTCCTTAATCCTGACTTGATGGTACCCAGACCTTAAGTCTATTTTAGAGACTACTTTATCCCCTCTGAGTTGATCTAAAATATCATCAATTTTTGGAAGTGGATATTTATTCTTAATTGTCATCTTATTTAATTGTCTGTAGTCAATACAAATCATGAGAGTACCATCCTTTTTTATTTACAAATAAATTTCGTGCTCCCCACTGGGATATGATAGGCCTGATATAACCCTTGTACAACATTTCTTTTAGTTGTATTTTTAACTCCACCAACTCCGTCATGCTCATTTTATAAGGTACCTTTGATGTGAGTACTACTCCTGACATCAKTTCTACTGAGAAGTCAATGTCCCTCCTAAGAGGTAGTCCTAGTATCTCCTCCGGAAACACATCTCTTAACTCATACAACACTGGGTGACCTTCTATTTACATCTTGTTGTTTCCTGTTGAATTTAACACTCRTATAGCATAAAGGGGACACCCTTTTCTACTATACTTCTTGAGTTGTAATGTTGATATATGCATTATAGATATCGACCTCTGGATACCCTGCAACACCCTCTTTCTTCCCTTGTCATCCTCACATTCCAAATTTTTATTAAAATAATCTAGTTTTACTTTATGTGTAGCCAGCCAATCCATGCCTATCAACATGTCATATGAGCCCAAATGAAGCAAGTTCAGGTCTACTTGAGTTTGTAGTCCATTCATTTCAAATGGGAGGGATTCAATCATTTATGTCACCTTTCTATTAATCATTGTGGCTAGTTGAAGTAACCATGGTTATGCATGCTTCCTTCTCTGTTCAACGATGAATTAAACCAGCCATTTGACTAAGAGGGAAATCCTTTCCACCCAATCATAGGCTATGATTCACTTTGTATTTTTACAGCAAGCCACCCCCATGCCAGACCATGATACCACCAGGGGGACTCTCACAACTAAATCAACAGGTCGAAGAATGGGTCAGGAAGGCTAGTCTCCTCCACTCCAATGGAAACAACAGAAGTCTCCCTCTTCCCACTAAGCTCAAGACCTCCACGAGTTTATCATATGCCTTTCCAACTAGAATTACTCTGCACAAGGGAKCCCCTTCTCTATTACACATTCYCTAAATGACCTCCCCTTATTAGTGCGAGCTTCTTTCCAGCCAGCACCAAGTTACAACCCTCTTTTTCTCCAATCTAGATATGGGTCTTCTCTATTCTAGGGTGACCATTCATGTCTTGGGCATACTTCCCAATTCTCCTTTTTCTCCAGTCTACATATTGGAACTCTTTTTGTTCATTATCATTGTTGTCCACTATCTCCCCTTGTCTGCATAATGTGTCAGTCCCTCCACTACATGTTATTGGTCTCTCTCTTTTTTTTTGTCTGTGCGTCCTCTTTTTTGTTTGCCCTCTATCTCCTCATTCCTTGGGATTCCAATTCACTTCTGTCAAAATCAAGCTCCCAATTCAAAGGGAAAATATCTACTGCATCCTTTTGGTTGACGTTGTAGCTAACCCTTTACTTTTCCAAGTACCAAATTTGAAGGTAGTTATAACTTCTCCAACCACCCATTCTACAAACCATTAACAATTCCTTTTGGTCAAGGTAAATAGTGTAATTTTGGACAGGTTATTCATTCAAGTCATACAAGTGTAGGCTAGGTTGTTGGGAAAACTTCCTATTTTCCTTATTAAAGATTCCTATTTTCCTTATTAAAACTTCCCATTTCCACCTCACCAGTCCTACCGGTAGTATCACGACTAGTATTACAAGGCTTCCCTCATTAGTCAATATCTAGTGTTTTTCATTATCATAAACACAATTACAGTCTTCATCAACCATAAAACATGAATWCTTACACTTAATTACATACTTGGGGGAAAACAGGGYCTTACATTTCCCTCCCCCTTAAGGAAACATTGTTCTCAGTGTTTGCAACACCATATACACAAATTTATACAAAAAACAAAAATGGGTATGCCAATCTCATGGCATCATCTACTTCCCATGTGGCCTCATCTAGTCCAAAGTGCTTCCATCACACCTTTACCTGCACGATGACTTGGCTCCAGAGCAATGTCTCTTTCTTGTCCAGAATGCATTGGGTTTCAGGCTGGAATTCTCTCTCAAGTTCCACTTGTATAACGGTCCAATCAATAATTTGATTAGAATCATGAATAAACTTATTTAATAAACACACATGGAACACATTGCGAGCTCTAATAGTAGGTGGTAGGGTAAGTCTATATGTCATTGTTCCTGCTCTATTCAGGACTTCAAATGGTTCACAATAGCGGGGTGCCAACTTGGCACAAGTTCCCATTCTCAGATAAATCCTCTTAAGTTTCACTCTAAGGAACACATTATCTCCCACCTTAAATTCCTTATGAGTCATTTTGCTATCTGCATAGTTTTCCTGCCTATCCTAAGATGTTTTTAAATTATGCTTTATTCTGATCACTTCATGTTCCATTTTCTTAACAGGTCTAGTCTAAGTGTGATCCTATCCACTAGACTATCCCAACTAATTGGGACTCTGCATTTGTTGTCGTACATAGTCTCAAATGGGCTCATCTTCAATTATTCTTGATAACCATTGTTGTAAGCAAATTCTACCAAATGAAAATATTCCTCCCATTTATTAGGTTGATGCATGAAATGAATCCTCAACATGTCTTCTAGCACTCTTTTCACCTTTTCATTTTGTCTATTTGTTTAAGGATTGTAGGTTGTGCTAAATTCTAGTTGCATTACTAAACCTGCAAACAAGCCTTTCCAGAAATTTGATGTGAATTTGGCATCTCTATCTAAAATAATAGTCTTTGGCATTCCATGAAACCTTAAAAAAAAAATCATGAAAACATCAACAACATCTATAGATTTAAAGGTATATTTGATTCGGATAAAGTGAGCTACCTTTCTCAACTTATCCACCACTACCATAATTGCATCATGTTTCTTAGTTGTCCTCGTCAAACCTGTAATAAAATCCATGGAAATAGTTTCCCACTTCCATTCTGGAATTGGAAATCGTTGCAATAATCCTGCAGTGTGCTTATGTTAAACTTTTACTTGTTGACACTCCAAGCACTTTGCAATGTATTCAACAATGTCCCTCTTCATTCCTAGCCAATAATATAGTTTCCTTRCTACTATTTTCATTTTTTGATAACCAGATGACCCACATAAGGTCTTCAATGAAACTCATCCATAATGAGAGTTTTCAACTCAATTGAATTGGTACGCACAATCTGTTATTGTACATCAATAGATTGTCCAATATAAGTTGATATCCTTCATAATTMTGCCCTCTAGGCTCTTCCTATACACTTTCCTTTATTGAGTTGAACTACTCATCACCATGTAGGGAATTTCTTATTCTTTGCTTTATATCATATTTACAAGTGCTTTTTGTTGCTAAGTGGGTGGTCCTCGTGCTTATGTTTAGTGCACCTGCCACTCAATTTTCCTTTCCTTTGTTGTGTTTGATTTCAAAATCAAACTCGCTAATTAGATCCATCCATCTGGCTCATTTGACATTTAAATGTGGTTGATCAAACAAGCACCTCAACCCACTATGGTTTGTCTTTAATACAAACCTTCTTCCAAGTAAATAATGTATCCACGTATTCAAGGCATACAAAATGGCTACTAGTTCCAAGTCATGAGTGACATACCACTACTCATGGTCATTTAGTTTCTTTGACTCATAATAGATCGCTTGTCCTTCTTGGATAAGAACTCCATTGAGTCCCTCCTTGCAAGCATCAGTACAAATCAAGAAATACTTCTTGAGATATGCAATCTTCAAAAAAGGGGTGTTGGTCAAAAGATGCTTTAGCCGTTGAAAGCTAGCTTCACACTTTTTTGACCATACAAATTTATTCCCTTTCCTCTATAATGAGGTAATGGAATGACCAACCTTGGAAAATCCAAAGTACCACGTGTCACAGATTTTTGTCCCTTTGAGGCAGAGTTTCATGGGAACATGTGTGCCACGTGTCATTCCAAGTGGAAACAGATGCCTAGGTGGTAGGTACACGATGGCCTCGGGTGCCACGTGGTGAACAACATCAAAGTCCAATGGTCTAATTTTCCTTGGAGGCCAAAGTAGAAACACTCCGATAGGAGAAATCCGAGAGGCAATATGGACCATAGATCGACAACTAGTTGGGGAGTGATCTCAGTCATCGAAAGGTGTGAGAACCGAATAGGAAAGGATAAAGGAAGAATGATGTCACGACGCCAATCTATCCAAAGAAGGCCACATGGTTTCCTGTGATTGCTTAGAGAAATACCATGGACCCTGACGACATTAAACTCCTAGGACATGTGGCATGATCTTACTCTTTAGAGCTAAGGGATATGAGGAGATCTTGACCATCCTTTACAGCTGGCCTGTCGGAGTGCTTCTGTCACCATGGGCAGTTGAACTTCGACGAAGTGACTGTGAAAGTTGATCTGGGTCATCAGTCAGCGTAATGGCTAGACATGATCTCATTCCTTGATCTTGGTGGGTCCCAAAAGGATTCAGGGAAGAAACGAAAGCGGCCTGGATGTTAATTGTTACGCAAGTGGAGAAATTTGAATGGATCCTAGCCATTGATTTGGAGAAATGGATAGATCAAGGATTCGATTGGCTAGGTGGCATATGCCAAGATAACGCCAGGTCGGATGACACATGTGGCAGTAGTCATGTGGATGCCACATGGCAATGAGGCAGATATGGTGATTAAGGACCCTGAAACTTTAAGGGGCCATAAATTTTGATCAAGAGCTCGATTTGGAGCATGGTGACAGTTATTGGAAAGCTATTGACGAGTAGAAGATAATGTTTCCCTCGAGAAGAGGTATTAAGATGATTGAGAAAAAGAAAAATTTTACAACCTCATCCCTTAAAAGGGTGCTTAGGGGGTTGGGTGTGTTACACGAGCCTTTAATTTTGTACTTATTGCTCAAAATCACTTATATACAATATCTAAAGTTTAAAAAAGAAAAAGAAAAATGAGCCCATTCAATGCTCATTCAGGATTCTACATAAAACTAAATATTTTAAGTAGTTTTTTTTTTTTTCCAGGGAACTTGAAGCAAAGTCAATTGCTAATGATTTTACTAGGAAGGTCATTTTTCTCGTATACAAATTGCATTTTTTAGTCTTCACCAAAGGAAAACATGCATACATATCTTAAGAAGACATAGCAATAACACTTATCAACCAAGGTAAGAAAAGTATAATTATTATCTATTATAATGAACACTAGTACCATGATGATATAGGTACATACAACAAGCAGTTTATTCTCCACCATGTCTCAATAAGAAATGGTGGAAATGAACCTTCGACCTATGCATCCAATAATACTATTCACAATAACATTTAACATACAAGTTGTATTTGTCATGCAATCTTGTATAATGAAACAATTCATCATGCTATTAGTAATTCAAATGCTTATAAAATATTAGAAGTCATCAACGACATTATGTAAAACAGAAGCTTCACAACTCAAACACTAACTTCTGTAATAGTTTCTGAAAATCATTTATATACAATATCATCTTTAAAAAATGAGTCCATTCATTGCTCATTGAAGATTCTATTGAAAACCAAATCTTTTAAGCAGTTTTTATAGCTTTTAAGGGACCTCGAAGCAAAGGCAATTGTTAATGCTTTTACTAGGAAGGAAATTTTTCTCTTATACAAATAGTTGTTAGTCTCCACTAGAGGACATTGTGCATACATCTCTCAAGAACATATATAAATAACACTTATCAACTAAGGTAGAAAAGATTTGTATTATCTATTATAATGAGCACTGGTACCATGAAGCTATAGGAATACAAAAAGCAATTCATTCTTCACCATGTCTCGATAAGAAATGGTGGAAATTAACATTCAACTTGTGTATCTAATAAAACTATGCACAATGGAATTTAACATACACATTGTATTTATCATGCAATTTTGCATAATGCATCATGTTATTGGCAGTTCAAATGTTTATACTAAATAAGAAGTCATCAACGACATAATATGAAATTGAAGATAAACACAATTGTAATATGAATGAAATATGCAAATTTCTAAAACTTGAATCATTGACCAAATAAGTAACTCAATGTCTACTCTTTATCCATCATAGTCAAAATCCATGTTATCTATTATAATGGGCACTATATCACAAAGCAAGACCAAGGTAAGTAGGAACTTGTTTGGACCATTTTGTGCTTCCATACTTTCCTTCCACATTCTATTTTCCCTACTTCTTTACTCCATTTCTTTTCCCTCTTCTACACCTCCACTTATTCCCTTTTTCTTTTATCCCTTATTTTCTCCCTTTTTGGTTACTATACTTAGTCATATTTCAGTTTCGCGGGTTCATGGGTTGGCGGGTTTTCATTTCCACCCACTTACTTATTTCATAAGTTTGTTTTAACACTTATTCATATTTTAGTTTCTCAAGTTCGAACTTTCACTCTCCATTTTCCGTGACCTTCACTTTGCACCCCAAGTTCTGTAATCTACATTTCGACCATCAGCCTTTTCGCAAGTGGCGGGCTCCAAAGTATTTCATTCCTCTTGCATGCAAGTCCGATCGACCGTTAGTCTACACTTAGTATATTTTTTATCATCTATACAACCACAAGTTCGTGAGTTCACGAAAATCCTATATTCAAATTCTCTCTCGCCCATCCCCACCCTTTTGTTTCTTTTACCAATACACAATAAGTATTTTTTAATGCGAACAATTGTTGTGCAGGACCCAAAAAGATCGTCATTAATGGCGAAAGGCTTGAGGAATTACTCATTAAATATTCATTTTCCAAGGGATTAAAATATCATTATCTTTACGAAAATATTTATTTGAGATTATTATCCAGTTGAAGAAATAGTTTTGTCAACTTATGACAGCATCAACTAGGCAAAAATTTTATGGTGACACTCTGAATATCTTTGGTCGTGAAGACCAAAACTTCTAGTGGTCGAGAGCATATTTGTATTATTCCTCTCCTCCTACACATAAAGATGTAATTTGGACATCTGGAATTGCTCGTGTTGGGTGTGTTACTGATATTTTTGATTGTAAGGAAATCGTTGCATGGTCTATGGACAAGTACGTACCAAGTCAAAGAATTATACAGCTCTAGGATCATTCTTTGATTTCTCTTTCACCTCAAGTTTTTTGCAAGATGTTAAATCTGACAAGGTCGAATCTTACTTTCAAAGGTGAAGATTACAGAGAATTCTTGAAGAAATATAACACTGCGCTTGACCTCCTGTCGGAATATTTGGAGAATCCTGCATCTGTCCTAGCAGACATAACCAAAATCCAGGTTGATTCTTTAAAAAATCCCTATCGAGAAATTGCATGGCTATTTACCAGGTTGACAGGTTAGGAAAACATTGTTTCTATCTCTCGCATGATTTTGTACATTTTTTATTTTACTGTACAAGGACATGCCATTTTTTATTGGGGAAAACTCATTTCTATCGAAATCTCGTCCCAGTTATCACACTATAAAAAGGACAGAAAATCCTTTATGGCCTCTTATTTGATATTTGTTATTGTGCATTGTTGTCAATTCCCAAACTTAACCATCAGTAAGAGGGTGAATTGTGAAATAGATCCAGTTACCTTTTGGTATCAGGCATTATGGAGGCATAAGACCCCTCTTTTTTTCTATGAAGTTTATAATAATTTTGTTTCAGTCTTCAAAGAGATTTTGTTGGGCGAAAACACTCTAAGGATATCTGATCAAGCTACCATATTTTTAGAGAAAAAGGGGACAATAGAGAAAATGGATAATCAGAGTATCATAAGGATATTTTGTTCGAAAGAGAATCCTTATTTTCTCCTGTATCATGTATCTAATAAACTAATTATTATAGAGGTGGCAAGGCAATATAACTTCTGGTTACATTTTTTCCATGAAAAAAGGAAAAAGCAGTTTATTTCCCTGCCATGGAAGATTGGAGAGTTCATGTTCAGAAATATAAATAAAATTGACAAATTTGCAAATCATTTCAACAATGTGAGTTTAAAGTATGTTGAAAGGATCAAAGGTTTTGATCCGAATAAAATCTTTGTTGGACATATGCTTTCAGTGAGGTTCAACAACTCCTTAATTCAAACTGTCTTGAATGAAGAAGAAGAGGGTAACAGCCAAAGCACTCATGTACATAATTCTGGCAATTTAGAAACATTACTTAGCAGTAATGATCTTTACAAGCAAAGGGGAAAAGGCCCCAGTAAAAGAAGTGTTCAATCTCCAGTTGTTACTCCTAAGAATACTACATCCAGGAGCAGTTCTCTAGATGCCCACCCAATTAAAAGACTGTCAACAGTAGTTCCAATGGAAGGGGAGAGAAGAATCCTCCCCCTGGAAAAATTGAGAGTTCACACAAGTTGCCCGTGAGAAAGAAAAGAAAAAATTTAGTGGAAGAGGAAGAAGATAATATTATAGAAAATGACATCCAAACTTTTTTCCTTGGAAGATATGGAACTAGAAGTAGACATTAAAAAAATATTTCCTGCAATAGAACAACATGATGATATGGCTTAGCAAGATTCTTTATTGGAAGTCATTGGAAATGAGACATTTAGTGAAGAAGAATCCTTCACTTTTCAAAGTGTTGTTTTTTACAAAGAATCTAAAAATTTGATTGTAGAAAGAAGTGACAAGAAGAATAAAAAGGGAAAGGCCCTCTAAGAGGTCGACCTAAAGTATATGCGACCATACCAGATTTCCAAAATCCATAGGGCAACGAGGGATGCACTCAACGACTCTATTTATGGTTTAGAGGCTACGAATGCCAATTTAAAAGAGAAGATCAAATAATTGGAGACTACCTTGATGCCTCTTCCAATCTTGGCCAGTCCTTTGACAATGGTCAAACCAATTACACTCGGTATTAAGTTAAAGGGATCTTCAATTATTCTCATAGCGGTCCGAAGTTATGTTGAGAAAAATATTAAAAAGAGAACGTCATTGATAATAGAAGTATGGGAGGTATCAAAAAATATTGTTTCTTTCGGTTCAAGGGCACATGCATTTCATGAATATCTCCAAGCTGATTTAAAGAATGAGGAAGGATTCTACACAGATGTTGTTTTACCATTTGGGATAAAAGTCTCAAACATGACAGAATTGAAAAGGAGAGAAGAGGATCTGCCTTCTCCAAGTCGAATTAAACAACTGAATGCATGTTGGAAAGAAAAGATCAAGAATTTGAGTAACATTGTCCAAGCATGCAACAAAGCCATAGTGAACAGAGAAGAATTATTCAGAAGGCTCACAGAGATAGATTTGGCAGGAAGCACCGATGAGGTGCAAGATCCTAAGTTAATTCTCAATTCAATGTTTATGACAAGGCAACATTTTGATGAACAAGTGGAGATATTAAAAGGATTATCAGCTGAGAAATTTAATGGCATAATTGAATATGGCGAAGAAGAGATAGATAATTGGTTGGTTGATTATTCTATGAAAAATCAAGATATTGAGGAGGCAATCCATGACATTTCTCGTGACCTAATAGATTTAGAAGGTGGATTGTTTAATATCAAATTAGGCATGAAATAAATTTTATGCCAATGAAAAGTTACGTTCAAGATTAGTTTAAGAAGGCAATCGATAAATTAACTCAAAGGTGAAGAAACAACAATTGAGATGATTCCTATAACTGTCAATGAGGAGAATAAAAGGACAATAGCAAGAAAGTAAAGTGAGAGATACCATCATAGTAAGTTTATGTTGATCACATCATGTTTTCTTTGTCAGATTTTCATCTAGTTACTCTGCTTCTTTAAATAGAAAGGTTTAACCAAAATCTAATAACTTCTTCCTGTCTTCTTTCCGGGTCTTGCTACTCTACCATCGCCCACCATCTTTTCTCCACTTCTCACTTCTTATTTATATTTACTTTTATGGTCCGCAGGAGCCCCATTCCTAGTCCTCAAGACAAATGCATTTTAATTTCAAAGCTTTGTAACAGACTTTAATATTTTTTTCAGAAATCCCAAGAGAACTAATTTGGGATCAGTTTTGACAGTGTTTTATAACTCTCAGTTTTGAGTATAAAATATTTGACATTGATCTATCATTTTCTTCATTTGAGCTCCACATGTTTCTACTCTATTAAATTTCTCTTATGTGTATGGACCACTTTCTTTTATTTTTATATGTGATCATAAATCTTTAGTTTAACTATGATGGACGTGAGGAATTTTTGCTTATTTTTTTCAAATATGCGATGTGTGAGGTTCCTGGTTATCTCTCAGGAATTCTCTTTAAAACAAAACATTTTATTTTCTGTAACTTTTATATTTTCTTTGAATGCCATGGTGGACTTTCTCAAAGTCCTATATCATTTTGGAAATCTAGAATTCAAAGAGTATCATAAAACATAGAGGAGTACCACCTCTATAAAAACGTAGGAGGATTTGTATCCTCGTGAGGTTTTTGTTTCGGTCCTAAGAGATTCAAGCATCAACATAAATCAAATTCTATAAGGCTTGCATAGAAATGCTTACAAATGGTAGTTGTAGTTTTGTCTCGGTTGACAATAGACCAAGATTTTCTTTCTTATTGTTGGAATATTCAATAATATTGAGATGGGGGTGAATCAATATTAGGGATTTTTTACCATTTTTAACCACAACATGTAAAAATTAAGTTATCAACAATATATCACTCGTGATTGCATTCAAGACATCATAAACATATAACCACGGATACACATTACACAAGAATTTTACATGGAAACCCAAATGGGAGAAAACCACTGAACTCTTTTTAATGTATTAGAAGATTACATACAACGGAAGCACCAACTTCCAAAAATTCTCTAGCACTAACTAGAAGGAGGCACCAACCCCCTGGTTTACATGCTCCAACTTGAAAGAATCTACAACTCCCTAAATTCTCCAGCTTCAATTGGAAGGAGGCTCCAACCCCCTTTCCTTGCCCCTTCCTTCCTCCCTTAAATATAAATAAGAGAATCAACCTGTCATTGTTACTTTCACTGATACCGATACATCATCATCATCAAAATTGGTTCAACCCTAATAACCACATAAATATTATTCCAAGATCTCCAAAATTTCCCCCAAATCATATGCCCAAAATCACCAAGATATTCCTCAAGCATGTACCAAAACCTCTAAGATGTGCCTCAAAGACATATAGAAAAACATACCTTTCATCATGTGAAAACCCTAGTGCATGAGATCTCAAATCATCAAACCTTCCTCAACTTCAACATCATGAAAGGAGCATCTTCTTCAAACCCTTCCTCAACCTCGCGGGACTGGATTGGGCAATGAGTGGGGCCTCACGTAACAAGTATTGGACAATCAACAGGGTCCTCACGGGACACCCTATACTTGACCCATGTGGGTCACCTCAAATAGGGTTTTCTGAAAACCCTTCTCACATCTAAAGCTTTGAGAAATCCCTCCTTCGCACAACTTCGCTACTTCACTTGCGCTAAGAGATCACAAGCTTCCTTGATGAAAATGAGAGGCTCTTGATGTGTATTTAAATTCTTCCAAGCACCTTCTTTACTTGTCTTAGGGCCGACCTATAACTTCTTGTTTGCAATTGTTTTTCTCCTTTACTTGATTTTGGGGTCGACTTATAACTTCTTGTTTGCAACCGTTTAGGCGTAAATTTTACATGATCGTATTTAAGAGGCTATATCTCCTCAATCGTGAGGAACCACGTGGTGTGCCACCTATTGTTTGAAATAGCTTGATGAGGACTATCAATCCATGTAGGTTTTTCATGCACTTGCAATGCCATTCATACTCTTTTTCTTCAATCAACTCCGAGTGCCATGACCACACCTCTAGGGCTTCCTAACCATATTTTCATGGCTTCTTGACCATACATTGTAACTTATTTTCTTAACAATTAGGGTTTCTTGCAGGCTTCTTCAAAGTGTCTTCTCGTGAGGTCCATGCTTAGAGCTACACCATAAGGGGACCACTTTAGAGACTCTTTAAAATAAACCCATCACTTCTAGGGGCTTCTAGACCTATTTCGGGGCTTCTTCTACGGATGACATCAATGACAACCAATTTTCTAGCACCTATAACACAACAAACATAGTATTAAACAATTATTATAACATTATTTAGTTTATTATGCTCAATAAGGAAAGTTTGATCTTTTTTTAACCAAAATTGGGAGAATTATATTAATTAAAGTTGTAATAGAGATAACATCAAAATTAAATCATAGTTCATATTAAAAAAATCTCTCTCTCTCTCTCTCTCAACATAATTTTAATATTTCTCAGTATTTTGTAGTGCTATAAAGTATATAATCTCTCTCTCTCTCTCTCTCTCTCTCTCTCTCTCTCTCTCTCAACAAAATTTTAATATTTCTCAGTATTTTGTAGTGCTATAAAGTATATAATATACGCCTAGAATTTTAAAAATTTCTCAGTATTTTGTAGTGATATAAAGTATACAATATATGCCTAGAATTTTAAAAATTTATCAGTATTTTGTAGTGCTATAAAGTATATACTATATGCCTAGAATTTTAATAACCTTAAGAAACATAAAAATCAACAAAAAGCATGACGGCTAGCGGCCTCATCTAGGCCTATGTTTTGGGACTAAGTCTGGTTTCACTATCTCCATGTCTTCAACAAGCTAGTGCAAAACATCATCTTCCTTTAACTCCCCCCAAGTTGAATTCACCAACAACCTTTGATTGGAAGCCCCTGACGAATCTGCCTTGCTCAAATTTAGAATCATGTTTCTAATTATATTGTATTCTACTTCTAGAACAATTATTGGTTGTTTGTGTTGTATTAAATTTCCCATGATTGAAGCAAACAGAGAGGTC
>JASDQU010507609.1:26201-37611 GCA_032191745.1 Picea mariana | reverse complement strand
CCTAAGGAAAGCAAGGTGATAGGGCCTAGAATTGCCTACACCCTAATATCTTGTTTTCTTGAGGAAAATGCATAGGTGGACTTAAGTTACTACTTCTCCTATCTATTCCTCCTTGACTTTTGTGCACTATCAAAATTGATTTGTAGCCTTAGAAGAAGTCGTCCACTTGAATCCATAAGCCCTAGAAGGCAACAGTTCTAGCCTCTCTCTTATTGAAGGATTGATTAAACACTCAAACTCTATTACTTTAAGTTTTTGATAACTTCTACTAACCCTAAACTAGACTAATTCACTAGCTGACTTGATGTTGTTTCAAATCACTGCTACATCCATATTAATTCATAATAATTTGTTGCATACACCTACATAACTTGCATCTAACTCACTCAGAAATTGCTTGTGATAATTGCCAAACAATCTACTTGATAAATGCTAAGTTTACATGGTGTTTTCTTGCAATTCTAAGCCCTAATACTTGTTGTTACAAAATATTGATACAACCATCTAACTGCAGAAAATTCACTGCAAAATTGACATTTAATGCTAGCTAGACATTGTAAAATTGCCTGTAACAATTGGTTATCTTTCTGCCTAGTTAAAGCTACCTTTTTATGGTCTTTTCAAGCAATTCAAAGGCATATTTATTGCAGTTGCTACAAAATACTTATTGTTGTTATAAACTTTTATGTTGTTTCATCTTTATATCAGCTAGCTTATTTTTTAAAGGTTCATGGTCTTATGAAGCACTGACAACATTTGGTACTTGAAAGTTGACATAGTTTCCCTTTGTTGTCTTGTTCTGGGTAGGTACACTTTATTTTTACTTTGCTTCATCTCTAAAAGACCTAGAGAACCTTTTTGACTTGAGTGACCAGTGAGAGGGTGGTTTTTCTTGCATCCTTTCCTTAGTCTTATCAATCCTTTAGGTCACTGGGGATGTCTCCCCTGGGGTAACTTTGATATACTCCTAAACATAAAGGGGTTTCCTATTAAGGTGACAGTGATAGGTCACCCCCTGTTATGCCAATCTTTCATCTCTTACTTGCCTTGGGCTTTGTGAAAGTACAGATTGCGCGATAACAGAGCTCATTAAGGGGGTTGCTCTCCCTGAGCCTAAAGTTGCCAAATTGTTAATGGTTACTTTGCAGGTAACTCCCACATCACCATCTTTCATGAGAAAGAATTAATAGATAATTCTATGGAACATCTTCCAACTTTTTATACAACTTATGGGTCCAAAACTCAATGTCCAAAACCCTTTGTCATCTATTATGCCTTTCAAGCATCACAAGATGTGGGAAATGGTTATTCAAGGGGTGGGAAAAAATGAAAAATGAATGTCCAAACCTTTATCCTTTGTCGTTATGTTTCAAATATGCACTAAGATTTTGGTTGCACCTGTGTTTATTACGGCTATTGTAGGCTCCCTTGACCAGTGCCTACCAAATATTGGAAAAATCTCTCCAGAGATTTCTTTGGGAAAATATCAAAGGTGGTAAATTATTTCATAGAGTTAACTAGAACCTTTGTTGCACCCTCATGAACAATGATGTAATGTGGATCAACAAAGCTCACACTCAAACCCAAGCTCTATGTGCCAAATGTGTCATTCAAGCCTTGTAAGGGATGGATGCCTGGAAGATTCTCTTGCATTGTTGTTTTAGTCAAGGAGTTACTTTGGGTACAAAACATGGTCAAGCTTGAATCTACAAACCCTAATTGACACGCAAATCACAGTTAAAGTTGAAGGCACTTTTGTGCGCAGAACATTTGGAAGGCCTGGGAGGTCATCAAATGCTTCTTAAATTGGAAAGGCCAAGGGTTCAAATTTGGCTTGTCTTTTGAGCATTCGATTTGGTGGTCACCTATTCTCTTACATAAAGGCAAGGATTCTCGTCGAACCTCCATGGTTTTCGGCATTGAGATTCTTCAAAATTAGAATTAAAACTATACATGACATCTTCCACTCTAGGACTAGAAACCAAATCCAAACCTCCCAAACCTAATAGGTTGGTTTTAGTTCATATGAAGAGCTTATTCTAGACTCCCCTCCTGTTGAAGTCGAGAATTCAATTTCCCTTTATTGGTAGAAGGGAAAGAATCAAAATAAGTCTCAGGCCTTTGAAAAAGATAAGCCAAATGATAAGAATAGGTGATTGGGTCACAAACATGTGCTTGATGCTCGACTTAATAAAATTTGGAGCCTTATTTCTAAGTTGTCTACTTGGTTCTTTCAACTTTGTGATGTGTGGACACCTTTTTTTCGCTTGGTCTCTTATGATGGGTGGGATGTTGTAAGCCATAGATTGGTTCTTCTTGGAATTCCTCAACCCTTGTGACCTTTTTGTAGACAGTGGAAAGAATTAAGCATATCTTTGATTCTATTGTTTTCCCATGCTGACCTAAAAGCAGATCTCAAAGTTTTGTAGCCAACTCCTCTTTGCTGCTCTTTCATGGAAATATTCCTTACTAGAGCAGAAATTAACCTAGGTCATTGAATTTCATGTTGCCTATTAACCCATTGGAATTTGAATATATATTTTAAAATGGAAAAAAAAAAGGAAGGCAATTTTGTTAAATTAGGCCTTAGCATATAATAATTTCTCTTTTATACTAATCTTTGATTACAAAATTCAATACAAGTCCAAAAGGTGGAATAAGATGTAGTGCACTTTTGCCAGCTCCTAAACTACTAGGGAAGGGCGTCACGCACCATGAGTAGAGAATCTCTTGTCAAGTCTTCGAGCCCTTATGCTTGATCTAGACAATGTCAATGGAATGGGAGGAGTCCTGGCCATAAATCTTGTTGGCTTGTGAGAGAGAGTGGAAAGTGTCACCATAGTTGGCCACAAGGGCCTCCTACATGGCTATTACATGATAAATTCATAACTCTTACGATGTCAATTTTAGAGAATGAGAAACAACCTGAGAATGACAGGTAGAACATTATTGCACCTGGCATGTAGTCGATGAATGATGTGTGGGGGACCTTTAAGAATTATAATGATGATCCTCCTCTTAATGCAGAACTGATTTCAATGGCAGCATAAATGAAGCTTCTTCATGTTTGTTGTCATTCCATTTTGTGCTTTGATGGGAAACTATTTAAGGGCATTGAGTGTTTATGTTGTATGTCCAAATGGCGTTTTCGAGACACTTGACTTAAATATTGTATGGCCAATTGGAAATATATTTCTGATAGATGATTTAGGGAAAATTTGACGGCTTTGTTGGATTTTAGGCATGCTTTACCCAAGCTTATAGTGGCCACACAAATGGCCTTTTTTCTATATAAAAAAAAGTTGTATATGCGTGTACTTCAGAAATATTAGTCGTAATGTGGAACCAAATCCCACCATAGAATGTACCATTGTAATAACAACTTGTAATACATCACATCAGTAACAATTGCAAGCTAGAGAGGACATAAAGCATGCCAACCATACCATTGTCGATGTCAATGCTACAGTAGTAAATGATGTTATCACATTAATCAAGGGACTTGCACCTAAAAGCCAACATACAGATTGGAAAAGTTGTTGGTGCAGGTAAAGCCTCATAAACCACCCTTTCTCAGAATTAATCCCATGTGGGGCTATTCACGGCACACAAAAACATTATTTTACAAAAAAATGGAAGAGCGAAAGAGAGCATGCAAACTTACAAGTTACAAACAGATCACACCATCATAAAAAACATGCCTCTAAGAATTTTCCGATTAATGTACATAGTAACTTTTCATGTCACAGTAGGTATTAAAGTATGCCACTTGATCAAAAGCCCACGTTAATAATTGACAGAATTTATCAAAATGAGCAATCTATGCATGTGAGTTTATGTTAGTGTAGGTATTAAGATATGCAAGTTTATGGTCAAAACCCCATGCTATAAATTGACAAAATTCTATCAAAATGATCAATCTATGTAGGTAGAATCTAACAATTAATTTACATATTAACTTTTTATGTCAATGCTAGTACTACAATATCCAAGTTTAAGGTCAAAACCCCATGTTAATATTTGACATAATTTTATCAAAATAAACAATCTATTATTAATGGCGATCATGTAAAAATTGTGATTAAAAACATAAATGATTATTAGCGTTGCCTTCGTGTATGAGAGAGATCTTGAAGGATAGGCATGGCAATGGCTATCCATGAGGGATTTGGGGAAGGGTATTAGACTGCTTACAAATAAAAATAAATACCATGACACAACTGCAACAACAATGTGAACAACACATAGAAAAAAATAAGGAGAACCTATTGGTTGTATTAAAAATAATAAACTAAAGAGGGATTTCCATAGCAACATTGCGATTATTTATTTCATTTTTTGTGTAATATAGATGGTAAGCAATTGTATACAGGTAATTTAATGCTAGAAATGAGTTTAAAATATCTGTGCTAATGGGTGGGAAGACAATTACAAGATCTGTCATAGTAATACAAATGAATTAAAAATCTCATACATGTAGAGATATTTTGTTTTGCAATGGAAAAAAACAAGATATAGGCTACCGGTATTTCTAGATGTTATGATAGCATTGTCATATTTTTTTTCAAACCTAGGAACAATAAAATATAATACCCAAGTACAACTCCCCGCCTGCATTAAATAATGTTACCCTAAACCCCTCTTCTGCCTTGGCAAAGCAAACAAATAAAAAACATAGAAAAAAGAGATAAAAGATGATGATCAAACACACCTACCATGGCCTCCTCTGCTCTAATCTCTGTGTATTTCGCTCTTTGCAAGCTATAGACTACTTAGATGGTTAGAAATAATGGCAACATTTCCATATTTTCCTCAAACGCGGAAACAGTAAAATTCATTACTGATTACGACTGCCTGCTAGCACAAAATAATCAAAACCTAAACCCCTCTTTTGCTTGGTAGAGTAAACAAAGAAAGAAAAATAAGAACAAAAGTTGGAAACACACACACTCACTTGTCACTTGTCATTTGGAAATTTTAGCAACACTTGTAAGGCTGAAGTGCGCACCTCTCTTGGGCACTAGTTTCAAGGTTGTAGAAGCACCCTCTTGTGTGCATTAGGGTTTATGGTTGTAATGAGGCAAGGATCAAGAGGGAGTACATTGTTCCTTATAACCCTCAGCAAAATGGGGTTCCAGAGAGGAAGAACAGAACCATCATTGAGGCAACCAAAGAAAACATACTTGATCAAAATCTACCTATGGTTATGTGGGCAGAAGCATCCATAACAGCCGTGTATGTTCAAAACAGGAGTCCTCACCAGATTTTGAAGAACATGACTCCCGAAGAATCCTTCACCGGAGTGAAGCCTGAGGTTGGACACTTTAGGATATTTGAGTGTCCAATATACTTTCATGTACCCAAAGAGAAGAGAACCAAGCTAGACCCTTCAGGCATAAAGGGTACATTTGTGGGGTACAGTGAATATTCGAAGGCATATTGAATATACATCCCTGGTCAGAGACAAATCGAGGTGAGCAGAAATGTCATCTTTGTGAAAGAGATAGCCTTTCAAAGATCCAGACAATCTCAGATGGAGATTGACAGCAAGACAATACCTTCTCCCCCTTCAATAGTTCAAAGGGAGACAACCATTGATCCAGTTTCTCCAGATGATGTTCTCAGAGACATTGCAGTAGGCCATAAAAGAGATGCATGGGGGCTCGACAGAATTTGCAAGAGGCAGAGGGACATGCAGCTCCACGAGGCACATTCTAAGAGAGAAAGAGACCACAAAGATTCTCAAGCTATGTTTCAGCCATGAGCCACATCATTGATACTGAGCCTTCTTGTCATGGAGAAGCAACAGGTATGGCAAGATGCCATGACATAAGAGTATAAGTCCATCATGAATAATGATGTACGGGATATTGTTCCCAGCAAGAAGGGAAGTTTGTAGTGGCTTCCAAGTGGATCTATAAGATCAAGCATGCAGCTGATGGAAATGTCGAGAAGTACAAAGCGAGATTTGTAGGCAGAGGATTCTCACAGGTGGAGGGAATTGATTATGAGGAGACATTTTCTCCTGTATCCCGATACACTTCCATTCGTATGATCATTGCACTAGCACCATCTATGGGTTGGAGACTACATCAGATGGATGTAAAGACAACCTTTCTCAATGGTGAGATTGAGGAAGAAGTTTACATCGAGCAACCAGATGGATTCGTGATACATGAGCAGAAATCTCATGTGTGCAGGTTGAAGAAAGCCCTATATGGACTAAAGCAGGCACCTCGTGCTTGGTACGAGAATGTGGATGGATTCCCGATGAGTTTGGGCTTCAACAAGAGTGTTGTTGATCCAAGCCTATATTATCACATTGTTGGTAATGAGTACCTGATCTTGGTCCTATACGTTGATGACTTATTCCTCACCCGTTTAGAAAGACTTATTGTTGAATGCAAGCATGCATTGACTTCTGAATTTGAGATGAAGGATCTTGGNTGACAGACTGCAAATCCATGCCTACACCGATGGTGATGGATCTGAAGAAAATGACCGAGGCTTCTACTAATTTTTGCAAGATTGATTCATAACTTTATTGACAGTTGATTGGATCATTGATGTATCTGGTCAACACTAGACTTGATATATGCTATGTAGTGAATGTACTCAGTTAATTCATGAGTCAGTAGAGACAGACTCACTGGATAGTAAAAAAAAATGTATTGAGATATCTACAAGGCACAATGGGATATGGCTTGAGATATGCCTTTGGTGTAGACATGAGTTTTCAGGGATTGGGCAGGGAGCGCAATGGACCGGAAGAGCACATATGGTTATTGTTTTATCTTGCGATCTGCCATGGTTTCCTGGTGCAGTAGGAAACAAAGTTGTGGCTTTGAGTATCACAGAAGCAGAGTATATAGTATTGTGTGTGGTAGTCCGCGAAGCAGTGTGGCTTCGCAAGCTCCTTGTAGATTTATTTGATCATGAGATGGATTCCACTATTATTCATTGTGATAACCAGAGTTGTGTGAAGCTCTCATAGAATCTTATGTTTCACGATAAATCGAAACACATTGAGATCAAATGCCATTATATCAGAGATATGGTGCAGAGGGAAGCAATACATGTGCAGTACCTTTCTACACATGAGTAGATTGCAAATGTATTCACCAAACCGCTTGCCAGAACGAAGTTCAAGTAATTTCGTGAGAGACTTGGCCTGGTGGAGAATGCCTCCCTAACTGAGAGGGAGTGTTGATGATTGCAACGTCGTGTGACATTCTCTAGGATAGGTTATCCTCTGGACTGAGTTGAGTCGACCTATGAGAGCCCGTGTTATGGGTGTATCGTTCTCCTCTGTGAGAGTTGAGTTGATATGTGGTCTCCTGCCTTTGTACTCATGTGGACTCAGTTGAGTCAGGCTTGAGATGGTACTCCAGATGATTCCCCTGTGGACTCAGTTGAGATAGAGATCTGTTGAGTACGACGTCCCTATGGCTAAGCACAGGTGAACGTGTTCCTAGTGGCTGAGCACTAGTGGACGTGTGGATACCTTGCTATATTGTCTAATTGTAAGATTTACTTGTAACCCTAATTGTGATGTAAAGGGTATAAGTCGGCCCCACCATATGTGAAAGATAATTAATGTTTATTATAATAATTAATTATATTACTGAGTTATTGAGGTCGAGCCTATTGTGCCAATAGACACGCTATTGTTGTGTCTGGTCTTGTATAAATAGAGGTGATTTCCCCATTGAGGAAACACACACACTCACTTGTCACTTGTCATTTGGAAATTTTAGCAACACTTGTAAGGATGAAGTGTGCACCTCTCTTGGGCGCTAGCTTCAAGGTTGTAGAAGGACCCTCTTGTGTGCATTAGGGTTTATGGTTGGGGGATCTTCTCTAGAGAATATAGAAAAGGATTGCTGGGTTTTTCCCTTGGTTGAGAAGGGCTTTCTCAGGATATTTCTTATGTTCTTGTGCATGGTTATTCTTCTTGTGATCTTGGTAATTGCAACACTTGTGTATGGTGTTGTTGCATTTGTTTATGGTTCATGTACATGCTAAATGAAATAAACCTCATGCTTGAGCCTAGCATAGTGAAAATTCAACAAATCGAACATTGAAGGATGCTCAATAGCATGTTGAGACTCCTAGGAGCACATTCAAAGACAAACTTGGATTGGTGTAGAATTCTTTCCTCGCTAAGTGGGAGTGTTGAGAATTATAGCTCAAACAAGAATTAGTTCGAGATAATTTTGAAAAAGAAATTTTCGAAAAGTAATTATATTTTATAATTCACTTTAGTTAAAAGGTGAAAGTCTTATTTTTAGTTGTTGAGTCTAAAAAGTGTATTTCATGCATGCATGACTTAAAATAGGAGTAATCTAAAAATTAGATTAGGGTTTTGGTCTCAGCTAAAACTATAAAGACAAGACAAGTCAAGATAAAGAGTTCAAACACACAAAAAACACTTGAGCAATTTAGCATATTGAGCGACAAAGAGAGGGATAAAGAACAGGCAGCTAGGAAAGAGGCATTTCCATGCAACACACAGTCCCATAAAGGGATTTGCACGGTTGTACAGAGTTTCGTACAATCTTATAGATAATATTGTACAGTTGTACAAATAGGACCGTACATCGGTACAAATCTATTGTACTACAAATTTATGTTGTTTCTGGTTTTTTCCTATAGTTGTACCTTTCAATCAGGTTGTAAAAGCTCAAGTTTGAGGTGTTTTTTTTGTGTTCGTGCAGTGTTGTTTTTTGGGCAGTTTGTGGAGATTTTCTTGTAAGTTTTTTGAATGAATGAAAAGCAGATTTGAATGAGTAATCACTGGTGGATGTGTGAAATTAATTTTTATGCTTCTGCTATTTGATTTCCAGCTATTGTGTGATTAATGCTATGGTCCAAAATTTATTTCGGCAATAAATAAATTCAACAATCTACTTGTTTGATTGAGATCATAAGGACTTTAGTCACCTAAGGCTTGGGATTTTTCACAGAGCCACCCTCCATCTAGGTATTCCGGGGAAGAAGGGAGATCTTGTGAGGTTTACTTTGAATCCTAATGGATGGACTAGTTCAAGTGATTGAGTTCTTTGATTTTCATGCAAGAGGTCTCAATGTTGATTCCCCAAGTCAATTGCCTATGTTGCATGCCTCACTCGATGTCCCTACTAGTTTGGATGGTGTTACCAATAGTGACAAGTTTATACCAAGTACCATCCATATAATGCAAAGAAATGCCTAAACATTTCCCTGCAAGGTTTTCCTTGGAATGTTACAAAAAATGAAAGAAACACCACCTTTACAAGAGGCTGGAAACATCTCCCGAAGGCCTTTTACACCGCAGGAACATTTTTTGCAGCAAAAAAATAACCAACAAAAAACAGACCCAAATGGGAGCGATTTTAAGGTGGATCCCCGCACTTGAGGATCTTGATCTGGATTCTGGAGGGGCTATGGAGGTGCAGAGACAGGCAACCCCAAATGAGGGTGGATTCCCACACTCAAAGATTAGGTGTGGATCAGGCGTGGGTATAGAGCTACAGGAAACAAACCCGCAAAACAACCCCAAATGGGGGCGGTTTGGAATTTTCGGGGTGGATAGACACATGAGGATCCAATGTGGATCTGGAGTGGGTATGGGGCCCCTAGGGAACAAGTCTTGTAACTCGATGATTTTGTATAAAAATTTTATTTATACAAATATGAAGATTCAAGCATATGTCAAAACTAACATAACTTGGAAAGACAACCATCATGCAACATAGTCTAGAACATCAGGCACTTATAAACTTAATCAGGTAGTAGACCAGGAGCATACTGAAATATGGCAGCTGGTGTGAAAAAAAACCCACATGTTTTAGATTTAGCAGGTGAAGATGCAGTCACATGGAATGGATATATTGAAATTTGCGGAGTCAATGAAGAAGAAGACTCACTTGTTTGGTAAAAAACCCAAACTCTGGGCTATTATTCAGCTAGATTGGTATATCAAGCCAACTTCTCATCGTAGTCAGAAAGCAAATCCTGGTGGGGGAAAAACTATGGAAAGTAAAAGCCTGAAGAAAACAAAATGAATAAGGTGTTAACCTGGGAAATCATGCAAAGACAAGCTACACAGGCCTAGAATATGCATTATGTGTAGAGAAGATGCACTTATGTCAAACAATTGTGGACAGAGGTTGATCAGTTACAGGTGTGAAGGATGGGCGGGTGGGTGACACTGTAGAACAATGTTTAAAAGCTTGGTGGGACAAGAAGGAACTAAAGGAATGGTGAGCTGTAACCTTCTTGACTAGTTGGGAAGTCTTGTTAGCACAAAATTCAATGCTCTTTGGAGATAAAGGAACCTCCTCCTTTTGAGTGGCTTTTCAGATTAGAGTAATGGCTACCGCTTATAAAATGCCAGTGATTCAAAAACCAGAAAGACAAACATCGGAACTGGTAATAAATAAGGAGTGGGCCTGGGGTCCTTTGATGGATCCAGTTAAAGGTCATAGGATAGTAGCAGTGCTGGTTGCATATTTTATTTTTATAAAACTCACACAATTAAGAGGAAGGTAGCTTTGGAAAGGGATCTAACAACTTTGCAGAATTAATGGCCCTAAGAATTTTATTAATGGCCCTAAGACTGGCAGCTCTGGAAAGGGCTCTAACAAAGTGATTTATGACGAACTCAGAGAAGGTTGTGTTTCAGTCTCTGAAAACAATTATTCCTGAAGCAGCTTCAGGAATATCGATTGTGTTTCACTAAGTGTTATTAGATGCCAAGGTTCCATGCTCTATATCTGAACTTTATAGGTCTGTTTTTTATGACAGACAATGGCTTTTATTTTGGACAGTTTGAAAAATATTACTTTTTTATACAAGTAGCAGAACTTGAAGATCGATTTTCGAGATCTGTAGGTGAAAGGGGGGTTCAAAATTGCCTCCCTTTTCTGATATGTAAGTGATTTAGCATGTTAATAGCGTGATTTCTTTTCTTCTTGAATACAAATGACGATTTTTTTCTTGAAAAAAAAAAAAAGTCTAGAACGTCTTCTGACCAAAATAGATGTAAGCACGGATTATTAGAATGAAGGAATATGACAAGTGTGGAATTTCAAAGAAATGAAACACAATGAACTCCCCTACTACCATACACAATTTATGACCATATTAAAAGGCAATTCAATGTGATCTTCAATGAGACGTCGCATTCCATGATTTATCAATTAAAGGTGACAACATCATCAAGATTGGGGAACAAAATCAAGGTGATCTTTATAGTCATCTATGATACCAGAAGAAGGTAATTATTGAAAGTATGTCAATGAGTTTAGTGCAGCAACAAAGAGATAAGGCCAACAACTACAAGGATCAAAATTAATTGAGGATAAGTAGGCTTGGTTTGAAAGCAACCAAAATAATTCAAGGGTTTTTCAACAATTAAACACTAACT
>JASDQU010507609.1:3451-22461 GCA_032191745.1 Picea mariana | reverse complement strand
AACAATCTAAAAGTATTTCACGCGACATAATTAATTGCACGATCATCCTTGTGATATCCTTGGGAAAACAGAAACAATTATATCCTTTTACTTTTTATTCACTACAGTAGATTTAGATCAGCATTAAATCAAAATTTCTGAAGTAGATTAAACACATAAATTATAAATCTAATCATGCTAAAGAGAACCAATCTTAACTAGATCTGATCAAGAACAAAAGAAAATAATTCTCAATATTAACTTGAACTAGATGCAAATTTAAACAGTAGTAAAAACAAAATCTGAACATTACCTTAACCAAAACAAATAGCAGAAATACCTGATGTGTTGTTGTCCTCTTTTCCATATGCTCAGAAAAAGCTATAATGGTCATGGATCAAACCCTCATGGGTAGATCTCATCATGATCTATGTGGACAGTTTAACCAAGAAGAAATCAAAGACCAATCAACACGCTCATCAGCAAGCAAGGGCTGATATAAAAACCCCAAAGACCAAAAACTCAAAGTTGATATGAAACCCCAAATAGCCCAATCAAAATCTGCCCAAAAACCTATAGGATTGTTGTAGCATGTGCAACTTAAGCCAACAGATTTAGGGTTGTCACAATAGACCCTAAATGTTGTAGCATGAGAGGGTACCAGTGGCAGCCAAAGAGAGGGCATTGGCAGGCTAAAGAAGAGTAGCGACAGCCTAAGGAAGAGACACAACATCCAAGGAAGAGGCACGACAGGCTGGAGGAGGCAGTGCCAAGCATGTATAAGAGGGTTGTGGCACCTAGACAACAAAGGGAGAAGGCCGAACCAAAAAAGGAGACTAGCTGCACCCTTACACCAGCACAAGGACATCAAAACAACAAAGAGGAGAAAGCAAAAGAGGGTCGAGCCTTAAAACAGTCCTAGAAGAAACCCTCCAAGTAGGTTGCACCAAAAATTCAGACCAAAGGAAGTGAGAGTGTGTGAATGTAATGAGAGAGTGAGGGGTGAGGTTCCTTTTAGTATAGGAAGGGGTTAGGATTAGGTTTAATTAAAAACCTAATCAAATTAATATTTTTAATTAATAAAAATATTAATTAGAAAGTCAATTAAGTCAAAGTGACTATAGAAGACCAACACCACATTAAACAAGAAGGGGAATGGGGCTCAAGCAAGGGGAGGCAACAAGACAAAGTCAAAGGGGTCTTCTTCAAAGGAAAATTGTCCACATAAGTCTCATGATAACTTATAATCTTTTATCATCCCTGCATAAGAGGAAAAATTAATGATGTGGCCATGTCCATCTTTGTAGCTACTCCTAGGTCTCATGGACCATCTCGAGAGAGAAGAAGAAGATCACACATCATCACATATTGGTACTTAACCAAGCTCCACCTAGTCCCAGAATAGGATACCCCAGAACATATCTGGGGGCCCTAGATCACCACTAGGGTCTTATCCACCAAGGTACAAGACCAAGGATCAACCCAAGCGTTAAGCAAGGATTCCCTGGAACACATCCAGGGGCCCTAGAACACATCTAGGGACTTATATCATCAACCACCCAAGGAACACATCCAAGGATCAATCCAAGCACCAAGCAAGGATTCTGTGGAACACATCCAGGGGCCCTAGAACACATCTAGGGACTTACTGCTTGGTCCTTGACTAAGAACCCCAACAATACTAGGGGCCCTCACTAGGGTCTTTTGCCATGGCTCTAACTACTTGGTCTAAAACCAACAACCCTAGGAGTGTACTGGGGGCCCTAGATCTCAGCTAGGGTCTTTGCCATCCTCCGGAGAATGGCTCTTGCAGTTGCATTAATTTCAACACTCCCTCTAAACAAGAGAGGCATTCTTAGCAATACCAAGCTTGTCTCGAAAACTTTGTCGACGACAGAGGCTTGGTCAAAATATTTGTTGTTTGTTCCAGCATCGGAACATACTGAATACATAAAATGTTCTTCTGCACCATGTCCTGAACATGGTGATATCTCATATCAATGTGTTTCGATCTATCATGAAACACTGGATTCTCAGAGAGCTTTATACAGCTCTAGTTATCACAATGAATTGTGGTGGGTTCTAGCTCAGCACTGAACAAATCTGAGAGTAGCTTTCTAAGCCACACTGCTTCTCTACTAGCAGTGCTTGCAACAATGTATTCTGCCTATGCAGTGCTCTGGGATATGGAGCCCTGCTTTCTGCTGGACCAAGAGATCATAACTAAACCCAAACTGAAACAATATCCAGAATTGCTCTTCTAGTCCATTGTACTACCCATCCAATCTGAATCTATATATTCATGAAGCATTACACCTCCACTGGAAGTGTATCTAAGCCCATAGGCTATAGTCCCTCGAACATATCTGAGAATATGCTTAACAACAAACATATGAATATGTGTTGGTTCACACATGAACTGAATGAGGGCATTCACTGCGTAACAAATGTCTGGTCTGGTATGTATTAGATACATCAATGACCCAATAATCAGATGATATATGGTAGGGTCTTCTGGATCTAAACCTGTAGCTTGATCATGTAACTTCTTCATGTTAGAAATCATAGGTGTGGTCATGGAGTTACAGTACAACATCCCAAATCTGTGAAGCACATCAACTACATACCTACTTTGTGAGAGAAAGATCTCACCCGATTTCTACCACACCTCTGAGACAAGAAAGTAATGCATAAGACCCAAGTCCTTCACTTCAAATTCTGTCGATAACTCCCTCTTAGTCTGAGCTATCAGATGTTCCTCTCCAGTAAGGAACAAATCATCCACATATAAAACCAGGACAACAGGATGATTCTTCACAATCTTTATATAAATATTAGGATCTGCTATACTCTTGGAGAACCCAAGACTCAAAAGAAAGCTGTCAATTCTTCCATACCAAGCTCTCGGAGCTTGTTTCAATCCATACAAGGCTTTCTTGAGTTTGCAAACATGGGATTCTTTCCCATGGATCACAAAACCCTCAGGCTGCTCAATATAAACCTCTTGCTCAACTTCACCATTAAGAAAGGCAGTCTTAACATTCATTTGTTGTGAAGTTTCCAATTAAAAATTGAAGCAAGAGAGATGATGATTATGATAGAGGTATACCTGGAAACAAGAGCAAAGATCTTGTCATAATCAATTCCTTCTTTCTGAGAGAAGCCACGAGCCACAAATCTAGCTTTGAATTTTTCATCACTGCCATCTGCTGCATGCTTTATTTTATAAATCCATTTAGAGGTTACCAGTAATTTTCCTTGAGGTATTGGGACCACTTCCCATACATCATTCTTCAATATTGACTCGTATTCTTCTACCATGGAATCCTTCCACACTTTATATTTGGCAGCCTCATCAAAAGTGGAAGGTTCTGAGTCAATCACAAGATTCAACTGAGTTATCAAACCTGAGTATTTATCTGGCTTCTTGCTTTCCCTAAAAGTACCTTTAGGTGATGCATGCTTTTCTACTTCCTTTAAGATTTCACGACACCAAGCTGGTTTCCTTTTGACAGGAGGTTTCTCTAGGCGAAACTCAACAGAATCCCTTATGGGATCCACTGAAGGCTCTATGGCTGCTCATCTGGAAGTGGTGAATTTGAAGGCTCTGGAAATGGAGCTTCCTGCTCCTCTGTATCACATGGAAGTTCTCTAGACCGACGAAACGTTGCTTCCTCAGGGAAGGTCACGAAACACTGCTTCCTCACAGAGGTTGTACATTCCCTCTAACTTTTGCATTAGACTTACATATTGACTTTTGTCTTAGACTTACAAGGCTTATACCTTTGCCTTGTTGGCTTGAATCACGAGATCATATAACATCTCGTTCGTCCTGAATTTTGGTTTGACTCGCAGAGGTTGTATGTTCCCCTTGGCTTTTGTCAATACCTCACAAGACTGGTTGATTCTCCAAATATCCTTGGCTAGCCTCAGGGTGGCCCATATGGCCTCTCATTGGAGAATGACTGTCAATGCTGCCAAATTTAATAGTATGCACTCACGCTAAACTGCATTTTCCCTTGGGCTAAATTGCAATAAAAGTGAAATTTTTTTCCATAAATGTTTCCAACACAAAAATCCTCTTATCCATTTGTGTAGTTCTCCAAACCCAATGTTTGAGGCATTTGAATGATTCAAATGTTGTGTTCATAATTATATTTTGCAGGTCCTCGCCAATATAGAATTTCTCCAAACTCTCTAGCCAATATTCAACCTTACATATAGTGCTGGTGCATATGCTTAAATTATTGTTACGGCCTCTCAAATATTTTGAGTGTGATTAGGATACTCTTTCATTTCTCTACTAGAGAGCATCAATTTTCTTGTTTTCATCATCAAATGGAATTTAACATTTGACCTTTATTACATAGGGCATGTAGATTAAACCTTGTGGTTATCCTAATATATTCTATCAAAGTTGACACAAACCTCTTATCCACTCTTATCCACAAGATAATATTAAAGCTTAAAATCCAAAGATAATCAATCTTTGTTCATCTAATATTTCCTCCTAAGAGATATTCTCATTACAAGTCGCTTTGCAAAAATACGTTGATATGTTCACTTGGTAGTACTCTGAAATGAAGGGAATGGACCCTTCTATTGTTCATGATATCATCATGCTCAACCTTGGGACATTGGTAAAAGAAAAGACCCATGGTATCTAAAATCATCACCCTCATAAAGAGAAAGATTTTGAAGCTTTAACAAGTGGATTTTGTCAAATAAATTAACTATGCCAAATGAGTAGAAAAATTTATGCTAGTGTTGAAGGAGAAGATATAAATTTCATGTCTAATTTAAATTTTGAGAGTTACGTACAACATCTCCAAGAAGAATTCCCCATTGCCCTAAATTGTTGTTCTAGAGGATCACATGACTAGTAATGAGATCATATTTCTCTTGGATAGATTATCAAGATATAATTAGATTCAAACCACCCTAGATTACCAACACAGGACTTTAAAATTCACTACCCTATGGGATTTGTTTTGTCATGTCGTCATTTCATTTGGAATCAAGAATGTAGGAGGCACTAATTAGTATGTCATGACCCATATTTTCCATGATATAATCCATAAAACCATTAATTCATGTGTGGATGATTTTCTTGGGAGATCTTTGTACAAAGTTGATCACACCAAATCTTTGAGCTATGTTGCCAATTTCACATAACCCTGAATATATGAATCTATGAAAGTGTGCATCAAAGCTAAGAATATTTAAAGATTTGTCATTTCCATAAGAGGTATTGAAATCGATCCTGCCCAAATTAAAGTATCATATAAATGCCTCCATCTTGCACACTTATGGAAGTTAATCCGCTTTTGGAATAGTTAAAAGTTATTTGATAATTTCATATTGGTTGTTATTTTAAATATAAGCCCTCAACCAATATTCATAAAGAACGTATCCTCTAGATGGAGCAAAGACGATTAGAAAACTACAGAGCATTTAACGGATCTTATATTTCAACCTCCTTACTTATGCCTTCTACTAAGGATAAGCCTCTCATTCTATATACATGAATTATATAGCTCCATAGGAGTCATGTCAGTGCAAGAAGATAACATGGGTAGAGAGCAAAATTCTATCATGTCAATCATGCACTTGATTTTAAGATGAATTATCCTCCCACTTAGAAATAATTTTTTGAAATGGTCTTTATGACCAAGAGGCTTCATCATTATATGAGGTGAAGAAACATATCTTATATAGTTAAATCTGATCCCTTGTGATATCATCTTAAAAAAATAATCTTACACGTAGAGTAGGCAAATGAATTAGACTTGTTTAAAAGTTTGATCTTAAAACCATTAACTACGAGTCAAAGAAGGGTATAATTATGGTAGAGCACCTCCCCAAGCCTTCCAAACAAACAACATCAATATATTCATGGCCATTCCCTTATGAAAATGTCATATCATGGAAGCAACAAAGAATTACAAGCTCAAAGTGTATTCTACAATGACCCACCAAGTTTTTGTGACGTGTCAACGTGAGAGTAAGGAGATACACTTTGGGGATGTGTGGAGACACCCCCAAAATTTTAGGGAACGTCATGGGGGGTGGGAGGTCATTGGGGTCCCTAGCATAGGAGGGTCATCTCTAAAATATTAAAAAAAATCCCAATAATAAAAATTCATCATTGTACAATGAAAATTCAAATTTCTAAATGACACAAACACGATTCATCAACCACCACTGTATTTGATAATATCATATTTCGCATGGAATCAATGATGCTTGCATGTCAAAATTTCAAATTTATAACTAGTAAATAGTATATATTGAAATAGTAAATTAAATTTACTTAAAAATGGTAAAGAATCAAAGACTCGATCATCAATATCTAGAGTCAAAACTCAACATCAACAATGGGCAATGAAATCTAAAAGTAGCTAAAAAAATCAACATCAAATGACCATCAAGAAGTCAATTCCATTCCATGGAGTTAGATTAGGTTATGGAAATTAGATTTTCAAATTGAAATTTTTATGTTTTTTTTTATTTCTTATGTTTTTTCTAAAAAAAAATAGGGGGGAGGGAGGGGCTCTCAAATATCCCATTTTGGGGGAGGGGTGCCCAAACATCTCGTTTTCAGGAGGGGGCAGCCGCACCCCCCCTTTTTGCAACACACGCCCTATGCCCAATACACTAGAAAAATGTTCTACGATGCATCTCCCTGTGTTTCAGAAAAAGGGGGGCATGGAAAAACGTTCTGCCACTCCCCCCTATCCCTTGTCTAGAAGAGCGAGGGAAACACACTCCTGACCATGGGGGACTAATCCCTATGTAACACTGGTATTTTGAAATCATTCAATATCTGAGTTCATAAGAATGCCCCTCTAAATAACTCTTCCAAGAAAGAAGAAATTTTTTTGTTGCATTCTCAGCAGTGGATATATCATCATAGGAGTAGCATTATATAAAAGAGTATTTTACAACCTTCTCTTGCATTGTTTGGATAAAGAAGAGGTTGAGAAAATGCTTCGAGTCCCAAATGGGAATTTGTAGTAGTCATTTTGATGGTTGAGTTACTACCCAAAAATTCTTGCCCATGTGCTACTACTAGTCAACTATGGTTCATAATTCTTATTTGTTAATGCAGATGCTTCATATGCCAAGAGCACACGCTTGAGATCTATGCATCAGTTGAGTCACTATTGTTAATTTTCATTACCTTGGTTATTCTCTAAATGGTTTATTTTCATCACTTGACCTCCATCCTTAGAGTGAAACAAATTCATCATCAATGTGATGGAGTATTTCACCCATTGGCAAAGGTTGTGGCATTACTCTCCATTAGGAAGAGTACCATTGTCCTCTTCACCTTTAACCAAAAAATTGCGTAATAGTTTCATATTCCAAAAGTGGTAATCATTGACAATAGTATATCCTTCTAAAGTGATCAAGTGTAGGGACTATGCCAAAATTTCCATATTATTCATAAGACTTCCTCAACCTCTTGTTCTCAAGGAAACTATTAAGTCAAAAAATCAAACTATAATGGTGCAATGGCCTAATAAGAGTTAATTTATGCAACAAATAACCCAATATAGGAAAGAGACAATCTAAATGCACTTTCTTAAAATTAGAAGAAACACTTCCCTCACCTAACTATTCGAGAGTGGTATCTCACTAGTGGCTTAAGCTCCTCCAGAATGGGGCCTTATCTACACTCCACCTACACTGCATGAGAAGAACCCAAATACAATCCTAGGGAATAGTAAAGCTTCATAGGGTCTTTTTGTCCAAGAGTAAGTAGTCTACATTTCCGTAGGAATGTCTATTTCACCAAGTCTAACCAAAGTCTAATAATATAAAAGTGTTTGAGCACTAACAACCAATTAATCAATTCAAGAGGAAGATATTTATGTATTGTTAAATGGTTGAAGAAAATTATTTGATTCAAGATGTACATCATTATAACACACACACATAAAAGATGAGAGTGGAATAAAATAAATGAACAAGTAAAAGACATAAGACATGCCCTTCCCTTTATGTGATAATAGTTGAAGTTATAGGAAATGTTATTCCTGAGTCTGTACTAAGGCTTAAAGTACAGTGTCAAGGCATCCGAAAGTATGTAAAAGATAAATGCGAAAATATATGTTAACCTTCGGTGTAGGAAACTAATGAAGGTTTCTACGTTCTCGCTGTCTAGCTTCCAACTGCTCTTGAGCAGTTATATCACGCTCAATGGCTGCCCATGATAATTCTAATTCCTCCCGTGTATTAGCAGTTTTAAGGATTGTATCGAAAAGATTTAAAGTGATATGATTTTGATTTGAAAGTCTGGGTTGTAAATTAGGTTGAGTATCTGTCGGGACAATCATTTAGAAGAAGTTCCAGTATGGAAAAGGTTTTTAAAGAGAGAAATTATTTGCTGTTTTAATTCGGACGAAATAAAGAGAAACCTTTGCATGAAGAAAAGAAAATGCAAGATGAAGGCCCTTTCCTGTAACTGTGTTGTTTTTGATAAAAAATAACGTGAGATGGGAGAAAACATTAAGCTGTAGATGACGCGAAATTCCTGTCAGTGGAAAACTCACGTATACATAGAAGAAGAAATTGACATAAACATAATTGACTTAGTGTAAATAAACATAAAATTTTGTAAGTGTAAATTGGTCTTACACCCGCTGATAGCTGGTGCAGAGGAAAGACAAGAGACAATTACAGAAAAAGATGCAAACCTTTCACCATAGTAGTGGTCGTACTAAATTACGGTGATGCACATCAATTATATAGAGCAAAATGAAAAGAAACAAAGAACATAATGAAACAAACTTGCAACACAGTCGTGACAGAATCAGGAATCCTCAAATTGCTTGTATTAACTCCTTTCATGCAAAAAATTTCTTACAGTTCATCTCAAAAAGGTCCAGCCCCCTTTCCCTCTTTTTGTCATCTATTTATACAAAATTTGCCTCTTGGTTCAAAAAGAGCGAAATTCCTCCATCTGTCCGAATCTGTTTACAAAAAGGTGCCAGGTGCTTGTTTTTGCTCAGATTTAATACATATGATACACTTGTCTAAAAATGAAATACAAGCTGTGAAGGTTTTGCATTGACAGCTGGGGGGAGTGAGATAATTCCATTTCACCCATTCTATCTTCAAGAAGTGCTAGGTGCCTGTCCTCGCATGGATTCAGTGTACATGATACACTTGTCCACAAACTGGGTCAGAAGATGTGAAGGCTCGGCCTGACAATGGGCTTCGGCAAGATAGCACTCTCGGGCCAACTGTGGAAGTTTATCATTTATTTGTATATCAACGAGTTCAAGGGCGCCAAGTTGCGCACTAGGCTGAATCAAATGTTTGTAGATTTGAGCTGGGTCTACCCTGTCCATCTTGGAGATTTCCGCTAAATTTCTGTCATTCTCCTCCTTTATGCCAAGAGAAATTCGATCTATATTTGTCTGCCTTAGCGCCTCTGTGTCACCTCCAATATCTATCCCCAACTGCTCACCATTTATGTTATTGACGGCCTCTTCTAATGAATTTTCCACTTTCTGAGCCTGCTCTTTGCCTAAAATAATATCCTGTTCCCAATCCTTTAACAAGATATTACCCCTGGTTTGTTCGGCAATGGTGAGCCCAGGAGGCCCTGAAAACCTGTTGTTGGTCGCTATCACTGCCTCTTGGAAAGCGACTCGAGCAGCTTCCGCGTTCCTTTCTTTATTAATCAGATTCTCAGAGATTCGCTGTATTAACAGGCAGTCTTCTCGAATCTCTCCTACTTTGTTTAGTAGGCTCTGTTGAGCAGAGGAGATCCTACTCCGAATATCAGTTGCTCGAGATTTCACGATCTCGATGTCAACCGCCTTGCTTTCTGCAATCTGCAACTGAGTTTGCAGCTGTGTAATCGTATCCCTCTGCTGGTCCGATTGTACCCGACCATCTCGGATTGTAGAATTCGCTTGTTCCAGCTTGGTCTTGAGGAGTTCAATTTCTTTTTTGTCGGCCAATTTGGCCAGCTCTACTACTCCACTCGCTTGACTCTTAGCGTCTTCCGTAGCCGAAGTCACCCTGGTCTCAAGAGTCTTGATCAGGCGATTTTTCGCTTTGAGCTGCTTTTTTAACATTTCGACAGAGAATTGATTTGCCATCGCATACGCTCCTAGCGTTCCTGCAATTTCCATGGCAAATTCATCCTTCTTTTTATTCATCCCATCGGTCATCACTTTGAATTTTTTACCAGTGGACTCTCCCTCTCGGCAAAATTCTCGCTTTACTACAGCTTTCCTCTTTTTTTCAAAGAAAAAATCATTAGGAGGGAGTTCATCTGCCCTTATAGGCCTCAGTTCTTCACCAAAAATCCACCCTTCCTGTATGTTTCCTTGCATTGACTGCAAAGGGGTGACAAAGGTGATAGGTGCCCCGATTTGCTTTGCTGCTTTTCCTGGCATGCTGAGTGGATCTTGCTCTTTCGGGGGATCAAAGGTCTTCGTCCCTGCCTTCGGATTATGAGTTTCTGGTGGGTATGTGTCTTTTATTTCCACCTCCGGAGTATGTTCCTTGAGAGGATAAGTATTCTCCTTTTCTGTTTCAGGATTTTCCTCCTGTTCAAGACTTTTCTCCTTGTCTGAATTCTTCTTCTGCTCAGGATTCTTCTCCTGCTCTCCTCCCTGACTTTTTTCGGGATTAGAAGTCTGCCTTGTAGAAATTTCGGCCTCCTTTTCTTTATCCTTAGAAAGTCCCAAACCTCCCAATACAACGGGAAGGCATCTTCTCCTATGTCCCTGAAATTTTAGGACAGAAGCCGTGTCTTTGGGTGCCAACGATCTGATTCAGAATTGCACTTCCAAATAGGACCTCGCTGCTCGGAAAACATCATCCGAGGGCGAATTTTCATGTTCGAACCTCTTTAATCCGCAATTTCCCAAATGAGTGCTTATGATCCCTTGAGGATCATGTTTCTTGTATTCGATAGAGACTAGGCTCAAGTCTTCAATGGCTGCAGCCTCAGCTTTAGCATGTCCAAAATCTAATAATGAATATGAACTCAGCTGAATAGGGAAAGATGGCCATACCTTCTTAGCTGACGCTTTGAGCTCTTTGCTCACTCCGCCGATTACTTTTTTCCGAGCAATATCGCGACAGGCTAGCTTGTCAGGAATGAATTATGGGAGCGCCAGAAGAGGAACAACGACCTTGAAAACTCTCAAATAGGAGAATTCTTCCTCTACGTACCAGTCTGGGATACGGCTCAAATTCGCAGCAATGCTATCGGAGATGCGGGGTGGTGTAAGAACAAAAATGGCGACGTGCAGGGGCACCATCATCCAATTGAAAATCTCATAAACAAACTCATTTGCGTTATTTTCCCACAACTTATCATGGTACTCATGCACAGTTTTCTCCTCGGTCGGACTCCAAGCCCAATTCATTAAAGGGAAAGGCGTCATGGAGCAGATTGCGTCCATGATATACGCGGACATGAAGAATCCGGATGCCCTCCCGAATGCTCTTTTCTTGCGGTACTCTATGACCCTGTCGAACAAACTATCAGAGAGCATCTTCGACCAATTGAATGAGCTACCTTCTGCTACCCGAAAGATGAGAGGTACCCACCGGATGAAAAAATGCGCGGTATCCTCACTGCCGAAAAGCCGGTACGCCATCATTGCCACATATGTGAATGGTGGCTCCAGCGAAGAAATCGAATACACGCCCTTATCATTTACTCTAAATGTTGCGGAGCGCGAAACCCAGTCTTTTATTAAACCACCCATGGTTTTATCATATTCTTCGCACTCCTTCTTTTTGAATTCTTGCAAGAATTCACTGCCATATATATATTCAGAAGTCTCCGATAGCCTATACATATACTGGATATGCTCTGGTCTGAAAGTCCCGACCATGTTTCGTCGGTCATTTATGATGGTTCGGGTGGGTAAGTCGACATGATCCAATTCCCATCGGATCATGTCATAGTATGGGAGAAACCGAGGTCTGGTTGCAACCAGGTGCATCCCCGACTGAACAACTGTCTTGTACTTCGTGTTCAGGTCGTCCCTTACAATATCAATGTCATCACCATCTGAGTCTGAGCAGTTTATCACCCCGGATTTTAGAATATCTGAGATGGTCGGCTAGGTGTCTACTAAGCTGCCAGTTCGAGGAGAAGTGTCTGAGACGCTATCTGAACCCTGTGCTGCAACCTCGACACCCAATTTCACTGCTCTTCTTGGTGCCATAGCTGAAGCTTGCTGTTTTGTTCTTCTGTGGTAAACCTATGTATACATGCAGATATGAGTATCTTCGGGGAAAGGCGAGATCTATGCGTTAATAAGAAGTATTTTTTTTAACAAATATAACAAACTCTCGTATATATTTTTAAAATCATGTACCTTTGTCATAAGTCCGTCAAATCACGGATAAAACCAAATTAATTGAAAAAATCCGATCTTATTTTCTTCATGGATTTACCCTAATTTCTCATTAATGTCATGAATATTGGACGGCTTGACAGGTACTCGGGTTATGGAGAGTAAATGAATAAATACCTCATGAAGTGTGCCAACCTTGAAGCGCGGGATGTAACCCGTTTAATTTTAAAGTATTACAAATCTTATTAACCTAAAAAACATCTTCGCCTTTCGTTGCATCGCGAATTCTGTTTTCGCGTTTTGACCTTTTAATTCGCGATACTGCGAGGGCCGATTTTAATGTAATCAATGGGAATCATGATTGGTGGGTCCTTAATGATATGATTAACTTAATTTCCATATCGTGACTCGGGAATTCGAAGACAACTTTTTAGGCTAATGATATGCCGAGTCGCGATATCGCGATGCGGCGATAATTTGGCTCGAATTAAGAGAAGGAAATCTAAGATTAGGCAATTAATTAATCTTGATATATTTATGTCGCAACTTATTGAATCGGAGTTTTGGATATCTTAACTTTATGAAAGAAAATGCCAAGCGGCGATGTGCCAAGAACCAAGTTTAACCGTGGTTAGTCTTTTACTTGTAGTTATCAACCAAGGTTTTCTCAAAAGTTATCGCGTTCTCGGCTATCGGGGCTGTAAGAACAAAAACTTGTTCTCGACGAATGCCGAGACGCGAAATACCGACGATGCCCAATCAAGGGTTAAAGGGTTTACCATAGTTGATGCCTTGGGTGAAAAGTTGAAGGAAGGAGTTCGCAGTTTCGAGACTCGGGACTTGTGAATTCAAATATTTAAAGTGTCAGACTGGCGACATCCCGAAATAAAACAAGAGAGCAAACATTCTTGCGAAAAAATGGACCCTTTTTGAAAGAGAAAATGCATTGCTATTTATGCGACAAGATTTGAGAGTTTTATGATTTTCGGAAGGATAGGAAAACGACCTTAGATCTTAAGTATCAAACATTGAAAATTTGCGCGAGGTGAAAAACAAGGGCGGCTCCAACATAGGCTCCAACTAGGGATCCCGCTTCCCTGTGAGGCGGGAAGAACAGTAGACCAGGTGCCAAAATTGGGTAAATGGAGTAATAGGCTAAAAACAAGGAAAAAATCCAAAGAAAAAGATAGAAAGGGGGAAAAAGCTTTCGCTTGGTAAACCAGAAACTTTTCGAACTCAGATAATTTTTCCAATCACAGCTGAAGTCACCTTCGCAATTTTCCCTTTCTCACTACTAAGTTTGGGGAACGCTTCAAGACAGTCATAACTGTCCTAGGGTATTCAATAGGTCTTGTGATTCTTAGCTTGCATTAAAGAATGATATTATATAATCTAAAAAGGGGAGTCCCGTCGGAATTTGAGGAAATGATCAGGTTTTCAGAAAGCGTTGATTACCAGAGTTGATTGATGTTTATGTATAACAGCCTTACAGATCTCTCAGACATTGCTTCACTGCCAGCGAGCCTGTTCAGTACCCCGGTGAAGTTGTTTGACCCTTTTTTACTGAATTTCTTTTCACCACTTCAGAAAATATTTATGCGTTTAAACGCTAAGATGAGGGCAATCATTTCTGAATTTCCTTTCATCGTCTTAATGGACTAGGTGGGGGCAATCATTTCTGAATTTCCTTTCACCACCTGTGTCAGTATTTTATTTTTAAAACACGAAGATGGGAGCAATCAATTTACATCAAGGCTGAGATCTGTGTAATATTTTTTATCATAGGTCTGTCAACTTATTTTGATTACTCAGTATCAAACTTCCTTTGACCCTCACAAGACCTTTCGTTCTTAGGGAGACGGGGGAAAATAATGAAATTTTAAGGAACATCCTGTTCAAGCAAGCTTTGATCTTTCGGACGTTATTGAAAAAATTAGGAAAGTTAGGATCGTTATAGGCGTTCCTTAGCTTAGCAGAGGATCAAGTAGTTGTGAAGACCAGCATTCTTATTAAGATATGCTTCGGAATCCCTGGGGTTTGAAACGAAAAACCCTTTATCCCTTCACAAAGGTTTGGGAGGATAGTGACTCGCTAAAAGTGAGGCCCAAAAATAAACAGAAAACGAGGAAGCAATCAAAATGGCTTAATATCAAAAAGGTCACAACAGTTCTGGACTAGTCTTCAAATGTATTTGGGAACAAAAATTATGACTGACTGTTTTTGGGTTTAACATATTTATTCAAATTTTAGTTTGAATATCAAAGCCAAAAATAATCCTGTTATCTAAACATTTATATTGCAATTTGAACAATATTACCTTAGATTGTTAAAAACAACCTTTCATGACCTGAGCATTGAGAAAACTCACCTCTGTCTGTTATTTTGAATTTCTTTGGGGATTATGGATTATCTTATGTATCACCTGTTTTATGTCGCCCTATTTCCAACACTGATCTGCACCTTATGTCTTGAGTATAGTTTCGCCTACAACTGGATTTCTGCAAAAAAAAATACGAATTGGTTAAAAATGCGTCAGAAATTTATGAAGAAAAGCCAAAAATTAAAAGTAAATGCTTGAGCAAAAACATAAATATGTACAAAAACTCATAATAAAATTTATTTATTTACAATTATATATATACAATTTCTTATTTTTCATTTTAATTTATTTCCTTTTTCATCCGATGACTGTCAAGTCATGTAATGCTTTAGATATCGCCTGTTGACAGGGGCGCTCAGAACTTCTCCATCAATATTTTCCAGGAGAAAGGAATTTTTTCCTTCTGGAGCCGAGACCCTGAATGGTCCATACCAAAGGTAGTCAAATTTGCCATGCTTCGCGGCTTCTTCCCTCCTTGCATCCCATCTTAACACCAATTCACCTGGGAAGAACTCTCTGTCCTTTGCTTTGAGATCGAACAATGCTTTCATATCGTCCTGGTATTTCTGCATTCTCTCATCAACCTCTACTCTAAGCTGTTGAACCTCAATCAGTTGGTTAATTCTTCTGGTTACATGATTGGGTTCTTCGTTTTGATCCTGCCATAATTTCATCACTGGCAATGCTAAGTTTATAGGCAGAACCACCTCGGTCCCATATACCATCTGAAAAGGTGAAATGCCGATAAACCTTTTAGTGCTGATGCGGTTTTCCCACAATGCGTGCTTCAAATGGACATGCCAGGACCTCTTGTTTTCGTTCAGTACTTTTTTGATTACATTTACCAGGCTTTTATTAGATGATTTAGCCAATCCATTTCCTTGAGGGTAATAAGCAGTGGAATGGACGAGAACGATACTATACTTTTGGCAGAAGTCGACCATAGCCATGGATTTGAAAGCCTGGGCATTGTCAATAATGATCTTTCTGGGACATCCGAATCTTGATAATATGTTATTCTCCAAGAAGTCGATCACCACCGAGTCTGTTGCCCTTTTAGTTGGAATTGCTTCCACCCATTTTGTAAAATAGTCAGTGGCCATTAAGATCCACTTATGCTGAGCACTGGAATGGGGATTAATTTCCCCTATAAAGTCTAATCCCCATTGTTGAAATGGGGCTTCGGTTTTGACTGGAACGAGCGGTAATGCAGGGAGTTTCTGCTTACCAGCGAATACTTGACATGAGTGACAAGCACGTACTTTGGCATTAACATCCGAAAATAGTTTTGGCCAATAATACCCGGCCCTTAGGATCTTGTAGGCCGTGGCTCTCCATGCATGGTGTCCTCCACAGATTCCTTCATGGAATTCCTCTATGACCAATGGAGCTTTCGTCTCAATCAGACAGACCAGTAAGAACCCGAGTGGATCCTTCCATTATAGTTGATTCTCTGAGATGCAATACTTTACAACATGGAGTTTTAAAGTTCTGTATTTGGCTGGTGTTAGTCCATCTGGACATTTCAGGTTTAACAAATAGAAAACTATATCTTTATACCAGTTTGACGACGTGAATTTTTCTTCAACCTTGTTTAGATACGTCTGGTCATATGGCTCTTGCAAGTGTGTATCTTCGTCTTCTCCTTGTAGGTAATTGATGTCCAGAGCTCTAAGGTTCGACTCCGCTAGGAGTTTGGCCAGACCCTTTCCTTTTATCAATTTAGTTGGTTTGATTTCTAGATCAAATTCTTGTATTTTAGTGAGCCAACGCCCTCGTTTTCCATCACTATCTGGTTGTACCAATATATCCTTCACAGCACTAGTTGGTACGTACGCGATAATTTTTGAATGCAGAACGTAAGTCCTGAATGCTTTTAGCGCTTTCACCATCGCATATGCCTGTTTTTCTATTATATCATATTTTAGCTCGGCATCTCTAAGGCTCTTGCTAAAAAACGCGATCGGGCGTTCGAAGCCTCCATCATCTTTTTGCAGTAACACCGCGGTGATAGTATGTTCGGAAGCAAATGAGAAGATGAGGAAATCTCTCAAATAATCTGGGCTTGTTAACACAGGTGCCTCGCTGATGAATTTTTTGATACGCTCAAACGATGCCTTAGCTTCGGTCGTCCAATTTACTCTGCTATCTTTCTTCAACATACTTGTGATCAATTTGACGATCTCAGCAAAATTGGGTATAAATCTTCTTAAAAAATTTATTGTACCTAAGAAAGATTGAATTTCTTTAACGTTTCTAGGAATACTGATAGTTTGTATTGCTTCAACCCTCTTAGGATCAATATTGATCCCATTTTTAAATACAATGTGCCCCAGAAGCTTACCTTCCTGCATAGCAAAATGTGATTTCTTTGGATTCAAAGATAGACCATACCTGCGGCATTTTTCAAAAGTTTGTTTTAAATGGATCAAATGTTCTTCATCGGTTTTAGAAAAAACCGTCAAATCGTCAAGGTAGATTACTACGAATTTATCTCTTTCTCCAACGAAAGCGATATCCATAACGCACTGGAAGGTGGCCCTTGCATTCATTAAACCGAAAGGCATTTTATCATACATGAATGTACCCCATGGTGTGGTAAAAGCGGTTTTTTCTCTGTCTTGCTCGTTCATGGCGATTTGGTTGTATCCAGAAAACCCATCTATCATAGACATTCGATTTGCTCCAACCACCCTTTCTAGGACGTGATCCATTTTAGGAAGTGGATAATTATCTTTAAGAGAGGATCTGTTCAGGTTCCGGAAATCTACACACAGTCTGATTTCTCCATTCTTTTTTCTGACAGGGACCAAATTTGCCACCCAGTCTGAGTACCTTAGAAGTACAATTATTTTCGCATCTAAGAGCTTCTTAACTTCCTTTTCAATAATAGGCAACAAAATGGGGTTAAACTGCCTGAGCTTCTGTCTAAAAGGTTTAACTCCTGGCTTCAAAGGTATCTTGTGCTCAATTATAGAAGTATCATATGTTCGAAGCTCATCATAGGACCAGGCGAAAACATCTTTATACTGTTTGAGTAAATCTCTATACTGGTATTTTACCTTAGGAGGGAGGAATTTAGATATTTTTATGATTCTGGCTTCTTTACCAGTTCCTATGTCGCAGTCCTCTACTTCTTCTGGTTGGGGCTGTAAAGTTGATTTCACAGGTATGTTGTTCTGATCGAAGAGTCTTTCCAAAGGGATTAAGCCTTTCGGAATTTGGTTATTTTTGAGGACCAACATATGATGATCCGCTATTTTTTCTCGGAAGGTTTCAGGATCTTCATTTTCTTGCATAACCCACATCGGGTCATTTTGGTTTTCTTGATCTGGATGGGTTTCAGAGAACTCACCTATTGCTATAAGAAATTTCTGAATTTGTTCGTCATCTTCAAAAATTTGCCAGTGTCGGACATTGTCTGGTATAGAGGGTTTATATCTGATTTCAATATGATATTTCAGTTTAACGTTCATGGGAGGAGAAAAAGTTGAGGCTACCTTAGCCAATGCGTCAGCATGTAGATTTTCTGTGCGAGGAATATAATGGATTTTTATAGATGAGAAAATTTTTTCCATCAAATCCCAAGAACAATTTCTGTATGTTATTAGTCTGGGGTGCTTGGCTTGGTATTGTCGGTTTACTTGTTTTACTATCAATTCAGCGTCACCGTAAACCTCCAAATTTTTTATGTTTAACTTCTTGGCTGCCTCTAAACCTAAGATTAATGCTTCATACTCGCACACGTTGTTGGTGTAATCTATGTCCCACTGCAAGCGATATGAGAAAGGAATGGTAAACCTACCTTCAGGTTCTATCAAAAGTATGCCAGCATCGGCTCCTTCAGAAGATGAAGCACCATCGAAGTACATCTTCCAGAGACCGCTTTTGCATAGTTCTTCTATCAAGGGGCTAAGATCTTCTTGCTTCATATCAAGTTCTTCTGGGCATCCATTTAAACCATCATCGAAAGACAATATGCAATTTCCCAGATCTTGGTCCGCAACATAAATGAGAAAATTATTTGGATTCTGAGGATCACTGACAGTATATGCCAATCTTGTTTCTCTGTACAATCGGGTAAACTGACCACCGAATACAGGAATTGTGGCATATGACATGTCCAATTGTAGAGAACCTCCCAACTTGGCTCCCCATGATCTGGATAATAACATACCATATTTGGGGGGAATATCTGCAATAACCACATCCATCAAGACACTCTTGACTGGGACCTGAGCCAGGGTAACAACCAGATCTTTTATCATTCCCATACATTTAACCTTTCTCGAATCGAAAGAGTATAGATC
>JASDQU010507607.1:25074-47613 GCA_032191745.1 Picea mariana | reverse complement strand
TAAGAGTTTTGTTTACAGCTTCCACCTGCCCATTGGCCTGGGGGTAGTAGGGTGATGAATGTTCTTGCCGTAACCCAAGCTTTGATGTTAATTCGATCATCATCTGATTCTGAAAGTGACTGCCATGGTCAGTGACAATCTCCCTCGAGACGCCGAACCTTGCTATGATCTGGTTGAATAAAAAGAGAGTTACAGTCTCTCCATCATCTTTAAACGTTGGCATAGCTTCAACCCACTTTGTGAAGTAGTCGATAGCTACGATGATATAGCGATGCCCCCTTGCTGAAGGGCGGTTGCAAGTAGTGTAATCAATCCCCCACTTGGTGAAGGGTCCAACTGTGATGACGGGAAACATGGGAGCAGGATGTGCCCTCATCTTCCGAGAGAAGATTTGGCACAGATGGCACTTCTTGACCAATTCGATACAATCTTTGATAAGTGTCGGCCAGAAGTAACCTGCTCGTAGAATCTTTTGGGTTGTTGCCAACCCAGACAAATGACCGCCACAAGCTCCCGTATGGAAATCGTTGAGCACGATAACTGCCTCCTCATGAGTGAGACATCGGCGTAGGATGTAGTCTACACCTCTCTGATACAGCGTATCATCGAGTATGAAATAATTCTTAGCCTGATGGCATATACGTCGACGCTCATCATGAGAAGCAGAAGTGGGGCACTTCAAAGTCTGGAGATAGATAAGTATATCTCTGTACCAGGGATCCGAAGATGTGATAAAAAACATATCTCCCCAGATAAGCGATTCTTCAGGCACAACGTCACCTGACTCAACTGGAAGTTATGAAATAAACTCTGCGAAGACCAGTGACTTTTTGGACTTTGCTGAAACGAAGTCTAAGTCAAACTCCTGGAGGATGACTATCCATCTACTGATTTTTCCACCTATTACCCATCGTGTCAACATGTACTGGAATGGATTCATGACAACAATGATGATGGTCTTGCGAAACAGGATGTAATGATGGAACCGTTGAATAGCATGAACTGCTGCCAACACAAGTTTTTGATATGAGAATAATTGAGTTCCGGTCCTACAAGGCCTCGGCTCAGGTAATAGATCACATATTCTAAGAACAAGTCATCTTCCTAAACTAAAACCATGCCAATGGTTGACTCTATTGTAGCCAGATAAAATAAGAAATCTTTGTTATAGTTAGGTGGTCGGAGCAGAGGGGCAGTTGTGAGGGCATGTTTTAATGCGTCGAAAGAGCGTTGAGCAGCATCGTCCCAGTAAAAAGGGACGTCTTTCTTCAGTAAGTGCATAAAGCCCTTGGTGATTTCGGCATAGTTGGCGATGAAGCGTCGTAAAAAGTTCGTCTTGCCTTGTAGACTCTGAAGTTGAAGGATTGTGCGTGGGGGGGAGCAACTGGATTATTACCTCCACCTTGAGAGGATCGACCATGATCCATGTTGTTGAGACGATGAAACCTAACAAATGTCCTGACGTTACGCAGAAGCTGCACTTGTTTGGATTCAAGCAAATTCAGAAGTAGCAACAACGTTCGAAGATAAGTTTAAGGTGTGTGGGATGATCTGTTCTCTTGCGAGATTGTGATGCTAAATCATTTAGATAGGCCTCGACTATATGATTGAGGTCATGGAAAGCAAAAGACATGGCCCGCTGAAAAGTTGCTCCAGCATTTTTAAGACCAAAAGGCATTTTACGATATGTGAATATACCCCAAGGACAAATGAATGTCGTTTTGTGTTGGTCTTCGGGTTTGATTTGTATTTGATTATATCCCGAAAAACCGTCCATGAAAGAAAAGGCTTCACAACCAGCACATTCATCAATGATCTAGTCGATGAATGGTGTTGGAAAATTATCTTTGGGACATGCCTTGTTCAAATCACGGAAATCGATACATACATGAATTGTGCCTTGTTTTTTATTGACCGGCACAGGATTTGACACCCATTGAGTCAAATGGATAGGATAGATAAAACCTGCCTTTAGAAATTTCTCAACCTCAACCTTAATGGCTGCTACTTTCTTAGGATTAACTGGACGAAGCTTCTGCCGAACAGGCTTGGCATCAGGATACATGGTGATCTCATGTTCAACTATTTTTGGATCAATACCTAGCATTTCCTCATAAGACCAGGCAAAAACGTCGCGGAATTATTTGAAAAGATTTGTGTAGATTTGAATCTCTTCAGGGGAGAAATCCGCTCCGACGAAGACGTTCTCCACGACACCAGGGTTTCGGGAGATATTGATTGGTATAGTTTCAGCGATAGTTTCCATATTGCCCTCAGCATAAATTTCGTGTGTAGCTAAGATATTAATAGGGCACGACCGATCTCCCGTCATGGTTACGATGAATTCTTCTGCTTCGATTCGGCTTAACTTTGGGAGAAAATATGATCTGTGATGAAGATCTTCCCAAGGTTTGTCTGGACTAGTCATTGCTTCGATTACTGCTTCGTCAGAAGGCAAGAATAAGTCTAACAAATCGGTGTTAGCGAGGGAACCCTGAGCCCAAATAGGCTCTAGAAGTGGATCTAACTCTTGTGCAAGAGTCGGATCAGTGTTAGCTGAAGCTTGTTGGACTAAAGAGTACGCTACTTCAGCTGTAGACAAGGGCATGCACATGCCCGGGTGCCCTGTCTCATCCATCGTGGTCGACGGGGAAGGAATTATCCAGGGATCCTCGAAGTAAGTCATGCGGAATGACGAAACTTGAAAAATCTCAACCTTATGGTGATTGGATATAAATTTGATATCGTCGTGAGGGGGCGGGTAATCGAAGGTACCCATCAAGGATGGGCACAAACCCACTCCTACGTTGACGACACCTGGTTGAGGATTATCAATCATCAGGACCGTGGACGCCCCCAAAGCAGGGTCAGGTCTGGAGAAAGACAATTGATCGATGGTCACTATCCAGCCCTCGTGTGGAAACAATAAGACCCAGAAAACTATAGCAACCAGAGCTTGCATAGCATAAGTCCAATTCCTTCCTAACAAGAGGTTATAGTCAAGGGGAGAATCGACTACCTCTACTTCGACACACACGGTCTTCCCTCCTAACTGCACAGGGAAAGAATGAATGATGCCATGTGGTCAGAATGAACGACCGTCAAAAGCGGTGAGGAGAGTAGGTGACAGAGACAAAACAGGCTGGCCAATGGCCTTCCAACATGCCAACGACATAACGCATGTCGAGGCACCCTCATCAACCACCATGTGGAAGATATTTCGAGTAAAAGTTTTCATGGGATAAGCCACTACTATCTGAAATGCTACGTGGTAAGGCAGACGAGGTTTTAAGTCAGTTGTATCCAACATGATGGTACCCGGATTACAAGTCTCAGTAGAGCCTAAAGCGGTTAACAAGGCTTTCCTCTGAGAAGGGCAGCTTTGGAGGACCTCCAAAGCAGACATCGCACAAGGGGTTTGTGATAAATCCTCCACCACAGAGTAGTTCTGGGCGGCCCTGGCATTTGGGTTATGAGAAGCTTTTTTAAATGCACCTTTGGGAATGCGTGTCATTGTTTCTCCCAACATCTTCTCAATTTGTAGAGGAAGATATGGGAGGTCAGCTTCTTTACCCTTCTCAGAAGTGCTTGGTTTACTATAGTCATGTGCTCTAGTCGATATAAAAGCATCACCCCTCACCATGTATACGTTCGCGGATGCCAGGTTGTTCGGAGGTGGACAGGGTTCTTGGCTGCCCCCTTCTGTGCTTGCAGAGGCTTGAGTTAGATTTTGCCCATGTTGAAATGGATTATTCAACACCACCTACTGTTGCTGCGTGACAAGTTTTTGGGCCTCTGCAAGGCAAGGACATAGATGGGTCGGGTGGTCTTTCGCACACAAGTTGCAGGGATACCTCACCTTCCGTTTTTCAGTGTTGTCCCCGCCAGCATTATCAGTGGGTTTTTCATCCCCCTTACCCTTCTTTCATTGTTTTTTCTTTCCTTTAGGCTGTTGGGTGGCCTTTGGATTAGTCGACTGCACTGTGTGTACGTCCGACATTTTGGTAGGGAGAGCAGCCAAAGAAGTAGTTTGGTTGGCCGCTGTGTGTTGTATAGATAACTGCTGCAACTGTTTTGTCAATTGCTCAGCGGGCTTTGTTTGTGCTGAACCAACAATACCATCGACATGTGGTCCAGTGCTCTGTCTAGTTTTGTCAAGGACTGAACATGGTGCATTTTGGCAAGATGTTGTATAACAAACCGGACTGAGAATATATGAGCTCAAATTGTTGAGCCCTCATGATGGCGTCTTCTTTGGAGAATACTCCCGATGTCGTGACGTCTTTGGATAACTACGGGACCAAAGACTTAAGGAACCACTCAAGAAGGAATGTTGGTGGGAATGGTACCTTGATTAAACTCTTCCAGCGTCTCCATTCTCGGATGTGATCAGAGATATGGTCAGCTGTTGTCTGTTCAAAATTGGCGAGCAGCTCTGTGCTAGCGTCGTATCTCACAGGTAACTGAAAATGGTTCAGGAAATCCATTGCCAATTCACCAAAGGACGATTATCTCGAGCGATCGAGCTCAATGTACCATTTTGCGGCACTCCCAATGAGAGTACGTTGAAACAATCACCATTGTACGGAGTCATCTTTCAATGAGTTAGATGAGCACCAAAGATGAAAGGTAGTCACATGATCTCCTGGATCTTCGTTAGGCTTGGCTTCAAACTTTGGAATGTTCGAAGGCAACTTCGTCGACATAGGAGGCCAATGCGGATCATGACAAATAGGGTCATTCAACAACCTTGTCAAATCTGGCAAGTGTAAAGTTGCCAGGAACGGTAGTTTGGGTTGTTGCTGATAACCTAGGAAAAAGGGGCCTTAGGTTTGACTGGCACCAAGTTGCCAGGAAAATTTTGGCTGCTAGCCTAGATTTTGGTAGAAACCATGTCCCTGGCCAGCGTATGGATTTTGCAAATGTGGAGACATTATTGGCTAATTTCCCAAATAGAACATAGATGGTTGGGCATGCATTATATTCGAAGGACCCTGGAAAGGATTGCCCCATGGTGCTCCCATGGGGATGGGCATAGTAGTTTGTCCAGGGTTCCATTGATTGTGGAAAGAATTACCCCAGATCAGTATACCAGACGAGGGAATGGATCCCTGCCAAGAATTCCAAGGCCCTAATGCGGAAGCAGTTCCTAGGTTTTCCCCCTGTGCTGGAATAGTACCCTGCATAGGAGTAGATTGTCCAAAAATGGGGTTGCCCCCAGTCGGGAAAGCGGCTGACGAGAAGGTGTTGTTACCAAATGTTTCATTCAAAGAAAATGGTGTCGAACCTACCATCATACTATGCGAAGGTGGTCCTTGACTCCCCACTCCAAATAAACTATTGTGTGTAGGTTGTCCAGCGGATGGCTAATGCGAGCCACCGAGTGAAGGGGACGAAGGAGGGATATGACCTCCTCCGTAAGGGAAAGCGTTAAAAGGAGCAGGAGTGCCCCCCATGTGACCTTGCAGAGGAGTGCTAGAACTCTCTACCCCCAGACCTAAAGTCTATAAAGTAGAGTGGGAAAGTACAGGACTTGTACCTGAACTAGGCATCCTGTATGAGAACGGAGGGCCTGTCGCACTTGGTGTGAAAGGGGTTATGGTCGCCGCCAAAGATGGGATCGGACCACTGTGCGATGTAGAAGCGGTCAAGACCATGGTGGCTCGGATGGATGAAGGTGGGTTAGGAGGTGAAAACTCTCCTGTGGTGACAACCGTAGTGGCAATTGAAGAATTCCCAGAAAGAGTAACAACATTTGTTTCCATTGTTGTGTGCAACATTGTCTGGCGCTCATAAAATTGAATTGGTACGATGAAAGGTGCCAAGAAATCAGTGGTTGGGGTTTCAACCGGGCCAAGAGCAGTTGCTTAAAGGTCCAAAACGGTCGATTCCTCTGGGGGTTGGTCAGGCACAATGGCTTGTAACCCGGTTGCTTCAAAAGACCATTGTTGGTCTAGCTTTCGCCTTGATGGTGGCGGGGGTGGCTCCAGTGTAACCGACGTCAGGCCAAGAAGATTTTGTGACCGGCGGAGCTCGGGATCCTCCACTGTGTGAGAAGATCCAAGACACTCTAAGGTAGTCTAAACGGTCAAAAGTAACACACACTAAAAAAAAAAGTCCCTAGAAGATAAGACAGGCAAACACTAAATTAATTGAAAAAATAGTTACAACAACCAACACTAAAGCAACTTACCGGTGCAAGTGCAACTCGAACACGGAAGCACCCTCTAGGTATACTCTACAAAGTGTGGCCCAATGTCTGTCCTAGGTACCACAGTATACCCCTGCAGTCACCCATGTAAGTCCCTAAAAAGATGGGCAACTAGGTTGCTAGCGCGTGAACAGTCACCAGGCATGTACAGTCGGAAGTCGGGTAGACCACAATGAGCAGGGTATCGAGCCCGAAACCTGTCAAGGGTATCAAGAGCAAATGGTCCGGAAGAAAACTGAGGACCTCGAATGGATTCGAGACTCACGAAGCCCCATGGAAAATGCAAACAATGGAATCCTAAGACAAGCCCTCTATATGTGTTCTCGACTACGATTGGTCCAGCTTTGGAGGGGTTATCTCCGCTACCTTTCCGCACACGACCTCGTGTTTATCCCTTGTGTTAGAGGGGGGTCTCGGATAACTTCCACGATACTGGACTTAGACACTCCTTAACTCAGACTCCAATGTTTGATTTGAAATGGCCTTGAAGAGTTTCCTCTCCAACCTAATCCAAGGCCCTAAATCCTGAACTAGTTGGTTAACCCTACAAACATGAAAGTCTAATAAATTTTAGATTTTAGTGTTAATTTTATGGCTTTGTCTTATGTCAAGGGATATGGAGGTGAAACTGATGATGTATAACATATGAAAGAAAAAATGAGTAAAAAGATGGAAACAAAAAAAAAATTAATGCAAAATTTCAACAACTTTTCAAAAAAAAAATTTTTTTTTTTAACTTTTCTAAGATTTTGGATAGTAAACTCAAAAGAAATTTCACTTGACTACAAGCTACTTATGATCTAAGTAAACTGCAAAAATTTATGAAATAACGACTTTTCCCTGGCTAATAATGCAGAAACACACTTTTCAACCAAACAAGAAAATTAAAAGAGATTTTATTTTATTTAAATGCTTGATAAATCAAAAAGGAAAAATACCAACAAGCAAAAACCAAGAAAAAAAATTATGGCCTAATCGCAGATCGCAAAGAATCAGGTCAAAAATCACACACTAGAAATTTAAAAAATGACTCACACTTGTCTAAAAACCTTAAAAAATTCTTTTACTTTTATGACAACTTTTCTTTAAATGAGAAAAAGAGAGCTAAAGGTAAGATTAATCCTAAGCTACTGACTGTTAAGACAGAGATTCAAATACCTGAGAGGTATAGTTCTCATCAAGGGAAAGGATGACTGCCTTACCCTCAAAAGAAATTATCCTGCACAAGCACGCTATTGTTAATCCAACAGCCAGCGTGTGAACGCGAGCTGTATAGAGACAGAGGGCGTGTACACGCGGGCTGGCCTTGTACAGGCTGTGTATATCTCTAAACTCTGAGAAAAACTAAAAACAAACAGACCAAACTAGGAAGAGACCTCTGATATTGATAACCAGAGTCTCCTGAAGGCTTGGACACTCTTTTTTAACAGAAAAAGTAAACAATCTAAGGAAAAATTTATAAAGCCAAAAAAATTGAGATAAGACTGCAAACCAACAAGACTCAGACAGAATTCCAAAAAACCCCCTGAGAATGTGTGATTCTGACAGGGAAGAGGATGACTGCCTCAGAAGTTCTCTGAACTCTACATGCTACTGCTACTTCTTCAGCTAGTGTTCACACACGAGTTGTAAGAGAGTAGGGCGCGGGTACATGCGTGCAAACATTATGAAAGCCACGTGTACCTCTGTGGGTCCCGAAAAAACACAGTCAAGCAAATAACACGAAAGCTGGTATGGAAAACTAGACTCCCTGCTAGCTCAGACCTTACAGAAACTAAAAGAAAAAATAGGCAAGAAAAACTGGTCTTTTAAACTACCCAAGAACTAAATAAAATTCCAGGAACCCCAGAGACTATCCCCAGTATGGTCGCCAATTCTGTTGTGAGGGAAATCTCCTTACGGACTAGCAAATAGGGTTAGACTTTGCATGCAGATATGACCTAGAGAAAATTTACTTTCTACCTTCATCCCCAGACTTAAATCCCATTTCTTTTTAGTAAATGCAATGGCTAGATCAACCTACCTCGTTCCGGGCGTTCGATGTCGATCCCTTGTCGTACTTGATTACTTGTTCACAGTTCTCTTTTCCAACGCTGACCTGCATACAAGACAAGAAACAACTACACATGCATACTACTTATAGAATAATGGGTTAGAAATTCAAACATGTACTTAGCAAATTATGAATAACTCATGAATTGGGATGGGAAAAGCACTTTCTTTATTACTTTGAATGAATCAACTTACAAAAGTTGATACTGGCCACCGCTCCGTGAACCTGATCCTGGGATCCTCTTCAACTGTCCTCCAATTGCTTTTCTTTGTATCTCCTTTGGCACAAGGAAAGGCTAAAGGGTTCGGACAATGGGAATACGCAAATGGGTAGAGTTTCTTTGTTATATTTTTCCTCCTCCAAATGGGACCCCTATCCCTTCTTTTATAGGCTAGAAGGAGCTAGGTATTTGGACGAACCCTCGATCATGCATGGCCGAGAGTTTCAGTTAACTCACCCATAGATTTTGTGTTTCGTCAACAACTTTTCTTTTTTCGTGCTTTTGTCGGTCCACGCGAGCTGTTTTGGGTCAGCTAGCGTGTAGACGCGTGTAGTAATAGAGTAGGGCGCGTGGGCCTTTATAAAAGAGGATTTTTAAAGAGTTTTTCAGCAGTGCTTTGGCAAAGAAGGGATATGAGATGGCTTGATGCCAGGTAAGCATGTGTGGTGCAATTTAGGGTTATAACACCCAGCGCAGGTTGGTAATCCCAACGCAGGCTGGTACGTTATTCCAATGAAAGTGCAGAAACTTCATATGATATATAGATTCGTGATTGACAATAAGACAATGGCTAAGGATGTAGAAGTGTGGAAGAAATGATGTTTACCATGACAAGAAGAATACCTTCCTTGCTAAGAGTGAGTGTTGAAGATTGAGTAGCTTCAGAAGATATCCTTATTGTATTTGACCAAGACAAACCCTACAAAATGTTATTATATTATATTAAGACGACCCTATTGTTCCTTTGTAAAAGTCATCCCTATTGTGCCTTGAGAATTAAATGTAATTTAATCGGGGAAAAGAGACAGGCCGGCCTAGACCTAATTTATGGAGGCCATACCACTATTTATAAGGGAGGCTAGAGCCTCAATTGATTCATTCACTTATGAGCTCCGCAACTAGGGGTGACGTCAAGGAGATTTTTTGGTCTATCTATTGCTATCTCTTGGTTAAGTGGCGCGCTACTCTTTCTAGTGAAGAAGTAGAGGAGGATATTCTGTTTTGTTAGTTCTCTCTTGAGAGAATCACTTTTCTTGGTTGGCTAATCTATATTGAGGAAGTTTGTTGGGTTTTCTCTCCCTAGAGGGTTTCCCGGGATAATCTTTGTGTCTCTCTTGTTTTTGTGATTGTCTCTCTTTTAGTGATCTTATATATATAGTTAATGTGCTAAATGATTAATGAAGAAGAACCATAACTGCTAGTTGTATAAGTAAAATATCAACAATTGCAACAACAATCAATGATATATATCAACACATAAAAGATAATAGGAGCTGCAAAATAAATGCTGAAGTCTAATTGAATAAGAAAGAGACAAGCTAGTAAAGACTAGTTTAACTCAACGATGATAGAGCAAGACTTTAGAACAAAATAAAGGCTGTCACAAAAAGGCTTACTGCAGTGATATTTATCATCCTTATGGTTGTAGAAAACCAAGCCTTATAACAGAAATTTCAACCAATGAAAATCACTTCAAAATAGCTCAAAAAGTGTGTTAGGGTTAGTAGTTTGTTAGGGCAAAGTTATAGCTAATTCCTAGGGTTAGTTTAGGATTTATCGAGGGTTAGAGGGTTATATTTCTGCAACCGTAATGGTTGTAGGTTATTTTTGTGACAACAACAAGTTATAGTGGGTGAAAGAGGATGCTTTAATTAGGCAAGATAGCCTAGGGTTCAAGGAACAATGTCTAAGTGAGAGAACTTCAAAACATCAACTTTTCACGTTTACCAATGCAACATTTTATTTCTCTAATGCAACGACTAGTGCCTTTGATTATAGTTTAATGTGATCATCAGAAAGAGCTAGAGCTACTACCTCCTTGGGGGTATAAATCCTCTTATTTCCTAAGGAAAGTAACCTAGATAGGGTTTAAATCTAAGGGGTGTATATCCTTATACTTCCTTAGCAAACCCTTGCAAAACAATAATTCTATGCTTAAAATTATGGTTGGGCTAAAGTAGGGGTCTATGCACTTATAATCCCTACCTATCCTTAGCAACAATCAACCATGAGCTTGAATTACAAATGATAGCAAATAAGTAAAATACCTTACCAATCCAAATAGCAACAAGATAAACCATAAGATGTCAAGATAAACCACCACAATATCTAGAAAAAGACCTCCAAGAGCTAGCGCATCATCATCATGTACTCCATAACCAAAGAAATCACCACACCATAGCACAAGAGAACAAAAAGCTCCAATGTAGTGGAAATTTCAGTCCAATACTTCTCACAATGGGAGACTTATCATTCAAAATGAGATTTCATCATCTCTATTTATACAAAATGTTTATCACATAGTTTGTCCACATTAGCAAGGGTAAAACATAAGATAAGGGGTCCACAAACCTTATCTTATCCCTTGCAACAAAATAATATTAAACAATTCCTCTTAAAATTCACTTTTACACAAAAGAAACCCTAGAATAAGGTGACATAACCCCTTTAGGGGACGTTTTGGCACTTTGAAGAAGTCATTGGAGTAGTAGATGCATGGCTAGGCCTCCAAAGGCCACTTGCCACTCATCCACATCCTCTCTTGATGGTATTCAAGCCTCCTTCCTTCAAAACATGCCACATTTCATCAAGCAACACCTTCACCACTAAACCCTAGCCCTCTAGGTGACGTCAAGCCTCCAAAAGTGACATTTTACCTCTCCTACATAAAACATTTAGCATGTGAGGGATAGGTCATGTCATCCACGATGTCTTCTAGGCCTCCAAAGGAAAGTCATCGTGATTCGGCATCTGGGCCCTTGACATCCAACCTGTGGGCTTCAAACCCCATGGAAGCCCAAGCTAGGCTTGTTCCTTCAAAAGTGTCCACCAATTAGGTCCTGCAAAGACAAATAAGCACTCCCTCCAAGGATCTCAAGTCAAAATATCATGGTCAATAAATCAAATCAATAAATGTGCCACCTAAGCATGTGCATCAAATATTACCTGGTCAAACATGTAAGTGCTTAAAGACATTATGCAACTTGCCAAGCTTGGGTATGGGAGGGTCGATGAGGTGTCCTATTGGGTAAATATTTCTCTAGGTCAAGGAGTGTTTCCCAAGTGATCCCTCTCTAAGCCATGTGAAGTATATGAAGTGGTTATGGATCAAGAATCACTAGGCATGAGGTTCATGACATACAAGGGGTTGTAGTGTCTCATTCATGGGTGCCTTTGTAGAGGGTGTGTGGAAACTTCATTTGCAATGCACTTTTTCTAAGCCCATCTTCTTTCCATTCTTTGTTTCCTTCATGTTTTAAGGAATGAGTTGAAGGCCACCGTCCTGGCATGGTGTCCAAGTAATAACAGTGTCACTCACAAATACCTCACGAAAAAGAGAAGGTTGGCTAGTGATGAGATCCTCTTTCTCTCAATTGTGTAACTAAGAGACACTACCCTGGCTTGGTGACCAGATGATGGTAATGTCATACCACTAGATATAGATGATCATGATAGGCCAACTCATGATGAGACCTCCTATCCTCCAACTAACCCCTTAAGCATTCATTATCTTTTATTCTTGTAGGTCCCCCTTTTCTTACAAATAAGCATTTCATTGATTTCTTGGGGGATCCCTGAGTGAAGCATCTAGAAGGTCTATGTATAGGATTTTATATTTTTATCCAACAACAATCCCTTTGGGCCTTCATCCCCTTCTTCCCACGGAATGAGTAACAACCCCTTCTTGGGTCAGTACACCCTAAAATCCCAAGAGACAAGGAAATGGGGGTTTTAGGTGATGGAAATTGGTAAGTATGGCTGGGAATGGTACGATGGCTCTTCAAAGGAGTTCCTAGTAGGAAAACCAACTCCCGAGGAAGACCACTTACTAGGGCACAATGTCAACCACCAAGGTGAAACGGGGCAAAAGACATAACGTCCAAGAATATGTCATGAAATCTAAAGAAGTCTAAGATACAACATACTCAAAATGCCTCAAATATTGAAATGACACTCACCATAATACCTAACTTGTACCTCATGGAACAAGGCCCAATTCCTTTTGGAAGCCAGTTGGTGTGGTGGATGCACTGACAATGGATCAAATGTGGTGATGGAGCGGGCTTCTGTATGTGCAAGTGGACAATGTTGGTCATGTAGTCTCTCGACACTCCATATCTGCAACCTGAGGGCCTCGAGACCCAATCTCCTTAGTTATCCCATAAAATGGGCATAATAATGCCTTCACTCAATTTCCATAACTCTTCTAGATCTAAAATTTAGCAATACTCAATAAAACTCATCAAAGGATTCATTCTATTTATTTCCTCTACTTCTTCTTTAGGAATACATTTTCTCTCTGAGCCTTCAACTTTTCCAAGTCCATGAATTTCACTAGAATCGACCTTGGACATGTGCATCACTACACGTTTCCTTTAAACATGAAGACATAACATAACACTTGCTAAAGGAAACAACATGTTTTCTTCACAACTCCCTTCAACACGTTCATCTTCTATTCCTTTAGAGTCATTCTAGTCCTCTGACTGATTCCTCTTCAACAATGCTTTTCTTAGCAAAGAAAAAAAAAATCTATTCTACTTCCTTCACTGTTGCCAACATATCTAATTTCATTTAAATATCTTCCTCCTTCTGAGCCATTCCTTTTTCACTTTATTTCTTGCATGACATTCTTTCCTCTTGCATTCCACCCTCATACACAAGCGATCATCTAATTTTTCAACAATGATCAAATCTCTAATTGATGTCCCTATCTCACATTCATCCATCAAATGTATTGTACAAACAAAATGTGTATCCTTCTTCAATTAATTATGAATTAACATCAAATATTATTGGAAAATTGGACCATACCTTCCCCATTAATCAATTTCAAATTTGCACTATTCCAGAAGAAAAAAAAATTACAATTTCAAAATTACCTAGACAATATATCCATCCATGATCTTCATCAATATCCTTTATGTCTTCATCAATACATGTTTTGTTGGATCATTCTACTTCCTCCCTGAATGGAACATGTATCAACATCTTCTTTACTTCTTAATTATTGTTGCACTAAATTAGAACCAATATTTTCTTTCACCTGTGTCTCTTCTTGAACAGTATCTAAGAATCAGATTTAAAAATATTCATTACCTACCTCAAAAAAATATCATCAATACTATTTGTTTCAAGGAGGCTAGCTTTTGAACATCTTAATTCACAATTTCAACCTTCAACAATTTCAATTTGATCCATAACAACCATACCTATCACGTCTTCTTCATTCAATTTCTATAATTGGTTGTCTATTGTTTCTTCATGGACTTCAATTATCCTTTGATCATTCACTCATTAGGTGTTCGTGGAATTTACCAACCTTCTTGTCCACGACATCTTCATAACCTTCAAATTGATCTTATTCAATATCTCTTTTGTTCTCGTCTCCTACTTGATTTATGGTCTCAATTCTTCCTTTGTCATCTCCAGCTTGTGTATCAATAGTATTATGGCACAAGTTGTAGGTTGTGCAAAGCCCGACCCAACCAAGAAAAAAGTACTGCAACTATGGAATCCTACACCCAATGTCACCTCAATGTAGGTCCCGCACTTCAAGGGTGACTAGGTCACTCTAGGGAGGTGATCCCGGTGACCCTGGGGGGATTGAGACAGATATGTAAGGAAGTGGAAATGGAGCCCCTATAAGTCAAGTCTAAATGGAAAGGAAGGTAGGGAGAGATGTCTTGCAAGTTATGTAATGTCTGCCCCATAGGTATAGTGCTTTTTCGGATGATTATACCTGCCCGAGCCACAAGAAAGCACACCTTGCAACAATATATGTTAGTCAGACTCAGCAAGTTAAGCTTGTTGTCCCTAATTTGCAGAAGTATATGAAAGTATAAATCAGCAAGAAGAAGATACTCTAAGCTGCTCAATAAATTCTAAGGATCAAGTGTAAAATGCAAGAGAAAAACTAGCTTGACTAGTTAAACTCACGGTGAAAGAACTAGTACTCTTAGCATAAAAGATAAGGTTGTTGTAAATACTTGTCTGCAGAAAATATATCAATCTTATGGCTGTAACATTCAATGTATTACAGTGAGAAAATCAGCCACTAGAATCCCCTCAAACTTTTCCAAAAAGTGCGGTAGCACTAGGAGAGTATAGGTACAAACTTTGAGGCAAAACCAATGGTTGATAAGAGAGTTATTAAAGAAAGTATGTTATGGTTTCTGCAGCCCTAATGGATGAAGATGTAAATTTGTAACAACAGAAATAAGTATCCCTTAGATGACGACGCCCTAGTGGCTGTGAGGTGCCCAAGGCACAAGGAAGAAAATCCACTTTTGCAAGAAGTAAAAAGACCAAAATTCATGTTTCCCAATGCAATAAATTATTTCTCCAATGCAACAATTTAATGACTAGTGCCTTTACTATTGGGTTAATGGAGTGACAAGGAGCTTAGAGAAGCTACCTCCTTGGGGGTGTAAGCCCTTTTACTTCCAAAGGCAAGTTTCTCTAAGCTAGGGTTTATGCTAAGAGGGTGTATGCCCTATACTTCTCTTAGCAAACCCTTGTCAATGAATGAGATGAAGAAAAAATGGTGAAGACTATGGTGGGGGTGTATGCCCTTATACTTGAATAAAATGATAGCAAAAGAGTAAAAACCATACCAAGATCAAGAGAGATGCTAAGAAAATCCACCATAAGAGCTAGAAATTAACCTTCCAAGGCTAGCACATCACTTCTTCCATTAACCATTCACAACCATAGCCATACATAAGTGCACAAGAGATAAAAGAGCTAAGGGGGCCGAAATTTCAGACCAAGTCCTCTCACAAGAGGATAATTGTGTTTTAAAATGAGATCGTATGATCTCTATTTATACAAAAATTAGCCAACATGGCTTATCCATAAAATAAGGAGTAAAACACAAGATTAGGGGTCAACAACCCTAATCGTGCCCCCTTAACACAATAATATTAAACAATTCACTTAAAATTTCATCTTTTGCACAAATTAAACCCTCATCTAGGATGACGTCACCCCTTTAAGAGACATTTTGCCACTTTTAGGAGGTCGTTGGTGTTGGAGAAGCATGGAAGGGCCTCCCAAGGCCATGTGTCAAGCATCCATATGATCTCGTCTCAGTGGAAACTCTCTTCTCCTTAAAACATCCAAGTGCAATTGAGTGGCACCTCACCACCAAGCCCTAGCCCCCAATATCATAACGACATGCTCAAAAGTGGGACGTTTTTCCCCTCCTGGGAAAATCGTTTAGCAAGCAATGGGTGGGCTAGGTCATCCAAGTCATCATCAAGGGCGTCTAATTCATCTCTCTTTCATATGGCATGCAGGCCCCTGGCATTCAACCTGTGGTCTTGTAGCCCCATGGAAGCCCAAGCTAGGCTTGTTCTCCCAAAATTGTCCACCAACTAGGTCCTAGAAAAACAAATGGACATGCCCTCCAAGGATCTCAAGTCATAACATCATGATAAGTGGATCAAGTCAATAAATAAGCCATCTAAGCATGTGCATGAAATATTACTATATCAAACAATTAACAGCTCAAAGGCACTATGCAACTTGTCAAGCTTAAGTATGGAAGGGTTAGCGAGGTGTCCTATTGGGTAGATATTTCCCTAGGCCAATGAGAGCCTCCAAAAGGTCCCTCTCTAAGCCATGTAGAGTGTATGAGGTGGATGGGGTCAAGACTCAATGGGCATAGAGCTCATGACATACTAGGGGTCGTAGTGTCTCATTCATGGGTGCCTTTGTAGAGGGTGTGTGGTACCTTTGTTCACAATGCACTTTTTCCAAGCCCATTATTTTCCTTTTATCTATCTTTCTTTTATATTTTCTTTAGCACAAGGAGAGGTTGAAGGTCACTTCCCTAGAGTGGTGACCAGATGGTGGCAATGTCACCCACAAATGCCTAATGGAAATGAGAAGGTTGGCTCATGATGAGATCCCCTTTCTCTCAACCATGCAACTGAGAGTCACTGCCCTAGTTTGGTGACCAGATAATGATAGTGTCATACCACTAGACATCCATGGACATGATAGGTTGGCTCATGATGAGACCTCTTATCCTTCAATCTAGCTTTTAGGGATTTATTTTTTATATTATGGGTCCCCTTTCTTTCAAAGATAAGTGTTTTATTTCTTTCTTGGGTGATCCTTGGGCGAAGCATCTGGAAGGTTCATATATGTCTTGTATCTTCTACCCAACACCAACCCCTCTGGGCCTTTAGCCCCTTCTTCCCATAGAATGAGGGACAACCCTTTCTTGGGTCAATACACCCTAAAATCCCAAGATATAAGGAAACAAATTGGAATAATGACGGAAAATGGTAAGTATGGTCGGGAACGGTACAATGGCTCATTAAGGGATTTCCCAGTAGCAAACCCATTCCCAAAGAAGACCACTTACTAGGGAACAATGTCAACCACCAAGGTGAAGCAGGGAAAAAGGTATAATGTCCAAGAACATATCATGAAATATAGAGCAACCTAAGATACAACATAATCATGAAATCTAGAGCAACCTAAGATACAACATAATCAAATGGTTTAGGTATTGAAATGATTCTCACCATAATATTGACTTGTACCTCATATAGCAAGGCCCACTGCCTTCCTGAAGCCAACTATGTGTGGTGGATGGCATCTATAAACCCGTGACCATCTATGGTGGTGAGTGGGTTTTCCATATGTGCAAAGTGTAATGTTGATCATGTAGTCTCTCAACACTCCATATCTACAACCTGAGGTCCTCGAGACATCATCTCCTTAGTTATCAACAAAATGGGGATAACATTTGGCTCCTACTTAGGGACATGTGCTCATCGTAGAGTGCATGAGAACTGCAACATCTCGGGGTAGACTTGTGCCTGCAAGTAAACATCAAATTGTCAAGTGAAGGATGGCCTACTCATCCTTTTTCTCATATGATCATATCAAAACACACTAAACTAGAAAAGAAAATTTTGAAAAAATTCTAAACTAAGCATGAAATCAATATGCAAGTAGAGCATAATGAAAATGAAATGCATTTAAACTAGTATGAGCAATCAAAATGACTTACCTACTTACTTGGGGCCTTGGGCCCTAATGATCACGTGCTAGATGATGTCAGGTGAAGTCATACAACCAATGCAACCATCTAATCCTCTCATCAAAGTATCTCCCCCTATGTTTAATCACATAATACAACAAAGATAAGTCAAGCACATAATAATCATGAGTATAAACACACATATAATCGATCATGATATAAAACTCATGAAGATGGGTGGGAGGGAGGAAGTCCCACTAGAAGGAGAAACCATCAGCCTGATCATCCCGCCTAAAAGTGTAGCCACAAGAATGATCAATCTATCTTTGAAGGGGGCTACTATATGTAGACGAAGGCTCATCTTCATCCACGCACAAAGACTCACTACTTGTCGAAGACTGAGAGGAAATGAGAGATCAAAATAATACTGCATGGTCTCTTGGAGAAGAGGGTAAGAGGTAAGGAACAGTCTCAGGTGTAGAAAAACACCGCCTCTTCCCCTGTGAATCTCCATGGAAATCGCCAAGATGAAAATACTTTTGCTTTGAAGAATGAATCTTTGATTGCTCTAAGGTGGCCACGTCCTGGTATTCCTCAAAATCTGAGAACAACGGTTGGAAGTCCTCATAAAACAAATATGCATTCTCAAAAGGGTATGTACCAAAGGATGACTGAGGATCTCTCTGAGCATGTTGTGACAAGTCATCCTCAAAGGGGTGGAACAAATCTGTAACCATATCATCACCAGGTTGTAAAGCATCTGAATTATATATATATATATATATATATATGAGGACCAATCCTCTGATGATGAAAATTCAAACCCCTATGCCGAAGAGCCATACTCAATGTCATAGATGGGATATCTATCAATAATGAAACAACCCACATCCCATCTACATCTCCGACCTGTATGAAATCATCAATGTGTTCATCAATTATATCCAAGGGTTGTTCCATGAATTCATCTGCACCATAGGAGTTGATCACTTCCTCACAAGACTAGATAACTTCATTTTCTTCAAAAGAGAAAGTAGATAACAAAGTCTCATTCAAGCCTTCAACAAGAGAAACTTCATCGAGATCCTTTTGGAATTTTTCTTCATTTCCATAGTCATGTAATAAAGCATCATCAAAGTTCTCAAAAGGATTATAACTCATCATGTTCTCTTCTTGATGTGTAGGAGGAGCAAAGGTCTGTATGTCCTCATCAAGTGGGAGAGAAGATACTTCATCTTCATATGCACGATGAGAACAAGCCTGAATGATATCATCTTTTTCAAGCGGGATCAAGGACACCAATGTATCTTCATCTGGGTGTTGTATTTCATCTGGATCTTCATCATCCTCAAAAGGTTCAAAGAACTCACCATATTTATCTTGATCTAAGATGATTTTATAGAGTTCCTTGGGCATGAAGAGTCATTCATCATCACTTGGGAAGCCTTCTTGGTATCCATACTCCTCGGTTAGAGCATTGTATAATGAAAATGTTCCAAAATATGCAATGATCGCTTCCCAAGCTTAAATTTAGGTAGGAATTTTCTCATAATCTTCTATGATGGTGTCAAGCTCCTCTTTTCTTTGTTGACAAAACTTAACCAGAAAGTCCTTATCAGGGCAAAGTCTCATTAGTTGTTCAAAAAACGTGAAATCTTCATCTCTTCTTCGCTTGAGACGTTCAAAATTTTCCTCATTCGTGTTGTCAACTTATTGTTTTTCAACTGTCGTTTCAACAAAATCTGGAAGAAGCGTTCCTCTCAAGCATTCAATAGGATCAAGGTCAAAACCTTCTCTTGAAAAGGCATCCTCCAAGTCTTGAACAGTTTCTTCAAGACTTTGAGCTTCTAGTCCCCAATGCTTAAGGAACTCTCTAATGAGGATCGTCAAAGAATATATGCTCCTTGGCTTATAAGAATGTCTGATCCAATCTCTCTGTTCTCTTCCCAAGGATAGTAGAACAATCACAAGCTCACATTCTCATGTTGTGCATTCAAAAATGAGATGGCTCTAACTAACTCAACAACATGTGGTATGGCTGACAACGGATTACCATCCAAGTTTGGGAGAAGGTTGAATTGGTTAATTGGGCACTTATTTGGATATTTGTCAATAGCTTCGAGATCCAATGCTTGTATGCTTCATGAAAGTACCACAAGGCCATGTTTCCATTACTTGGGGTAACACCTCAACGGACTTTCCGGATGAGCTCAAGGCTCATGAAAGGATGAAAACAGGAAAACAAAGGAAAAATGGGTTTTGGGAAGGTGGAGTTGCCAAATGAGCTTTAAGGTGAGCTCATCAAGAAGGGTGGAAAGGGAAAGTCCCTTGGGTGGCGCTAAAATGTTATGGCACAAGTTTGAGGTTGGGAAAAGCTCGACCCAACCAAGGACAAGTACTACAACTATGGAATCCTACACCCAGTGTCACCTCGATGTAGGTTCTGCACTTCAAGGGTGACTAGAGGTCACTCTAGGGAGGCGATCTCAATGACCCTAGGGGGATTGAGACGAATATGGAAAGAAGTGGAAATGGAGCCCCTACAAGTCAATTCTAAATGGAAAGGGAGGTAGGGAGAGATGCCTTGCAAGTTAGGTAATGGTTTCCCCACAGGTATAGCACTTTTTCGGATGATTGTACCTGCCCGAGACACAAGAAAACACACCTTGCAACAGTATATGTTAGTCGGATCAGCAAGATAAGCTTGTTGTACCTAATTTGCAACAGTATATGACAGTGTAAATTAGCAAGAAGAAAATACTCTAAGTTGAGCAATAAATGTTGAGGATCAAGTGTGAAATGCAAGAGAAAAACTAGCAATTGACTAGCTAAACTCATGGTGAAAGAACTAGTACTCTTAGCATAAAATATAAGGTTGTTGTAAACACTTTTCTGCAAAAAATATATCAGTCTTATTTCTGTAACATTCAATGTATTACAATGAGAAAATCATCCACTAGAATCCCCTCAAACTTTGCCAAAAAGTGTGATAGGACTAGGAGAGTATAGGTACAAACTTTGAGGCAAAACCAATGGTTGATAAGAGAGTTATTAAAGAAAGTATGTTAGGGTTTCTGCAGCCCCTAATGGCTGAAGATGCAAATTTGTAACAAAAGAAATAAGTATCCCTTAGATGAGGATTCCCTAGTGATTTTGAGGTGCCCAAGGCATAAGGAAGACAATCCACTTTTGCAAGAAGTAAAAAGACTGAAATTCATGTTTCCCAATGCAATAATTTATTTCTCCAATGCAACAATTTAATGACTATTGCCTTTACTATTGGGTTAATGGAGTCACAAGGAGCTTAGAAAAGATACCTCCTTGGGGGTGTAAGCCCTTTTACTTCCCAAAACAAGTTTCTCTAAGCTAGGGTTTAAGCAGGGTATGCCCTTATACTTCTCTTAGCAAACCCTTGTCAATGAATGAGATGAAGCACAATTGGTGAAGACTCTGGTGCGGGTGTATGCCCTTATACTTTCCACCTAGATCCTAGCACAACAATACTTGACTTGAATAAAATGATAGAAAAAGAGTAAAAACCATACCAAGATCAAGAGAGATGCTAAGACAATCCACCACAAGAGCTAGAAATTAACCTTCCAAGGCTAGCGCATCACTTCTTCCATTAACCATTCACAACCATAGCCATACATAAGTGCACAAGAGATAAAAGAGATAAGGGGGCCAAAATTTCAGACCAAGTCCTCTCACAAGAGGAGAGTTGTGATTTAAAATGAGATCTTATGATCTCTATTTATACAAAAATTAGCCAACATGGCTTGTCCACAAAATAAGGAGTAAAACACAAGATTAGGGGTCAACAACCCTAATCTTTCCCTCTTAACACAATAATATTAAACAATTCACTTAAACTTTCATCTTTTTCACAAATTAAACCCTGATCTAGGTTGATGTCATCCCTTTAGGGGACATTTTTCCACTTTGAGGAGGTCGTTGGTGTTGGAGAAGCATGGAAGGGCCTCCCAAGTCCATGTGTCAAGCATCCATATGATCTCATATTGGTGGAAACCCTCTTCTCCTCAAAACGTCCAAGTGCAAATGAGTGGAACCTCACCACCAAGCCCCAGCCCCCAATATCATGACAACATGCTCAAAAGTGGGACGTTTTTCCCCTCCTGGGAAAATCGTTTAGCAAGAAATGGGGGGGCTAGGTCATCCAAGTCATCATCAAGTCCGTCCAAGTCATCTCTCTCTCATCTGGCATGTGGGCCCCTTGCATCCAACCTGTGGGCTTGTAGCCCCTTGGAATCCCAAGCTAGGCTAGTTCTACCAAAATTGTCCACCAGCTAGGTCCTGCAAAAACAAATGAACATGCCCGCCAAGGATCTCAAGTCATAACATCATGATAAGTGGATCCAGTCAATAAATAAGCCATCTAAGCATGTGCATCAAAGATTACTATATCAAAAAATTAATAGCTCAAAGACATTATGCGACTTGCCAAGCTTAAGTATGGGAGGGTTGACGAGGTGTCCTATTGAGTAGATATTTCCCTAGGTCAAGNATGCACTTTTTCCAAGCCCATTATTTGCCTTTTATCTTTCTTTCTTTTATATTTTATTTAGCACAAGGAGAGGTTGAAGGTCACTTCCCTGGCATGGTGACCAGATGGTGGAAATGTCACCCACAAATGCCTAATGGAAATGAGAAGGTTGGCTCGTGATGAGACTTCATTTCTCTCAGCCATGCAACTGATAGTCACTGCCCTAGTTTGGTGACCAGATAATGACAGTGTCATACCACTAGACATTCATGGATGTTATAGGTCGACATGCGATGAGACCTCCTATCCTTCAATCTACCTTTCAGTCATTTCTTTGTTATATTATGGGTCCTCTTTCTTTCAAAGATAAGTGTTTTATTGCTTTCTTGGGTGATCCCTTGGAGACGCATCTGGAAGGATCATATATGGATTTTATCTTTTACCCAACACCAACCCCTATGGGCCTTCTCATTTCCATTAGGCATTTATGGGTGACAGGTTGGCTCGTGATGAGACCTCTTATCCTTCTATCTACCTTTCAGGAATTTCT
>JASDQU010507605.1:56377-67941 GCA_032191745.1 Picea mariana | reverse complement strand
CACCACATGGCACATGCTAGTTAATACTAGTATCCTGGATCCATATTTACATCCTACAATTGAAAGCAAAATAGGTCCTTTGGTTGATGTTGTTCCTACTAAGAAGGACAAATATGTTGATGGTGCATTATTTTTCTCATCTGTATATTCATATTTGTTTTTCAATTTATTACTAATCAATGGAGTATGGTTAGCTACTACAACAATGAATGACGGAGTCTGTGAATTTAAGGGAATGGTTAACTTGGTTAGCAATGTTGTTTCTCTCTTCATTATTGTTATGGTGAGTCAGGTGCTTGTTATCCAAGAAGGAAGGATGGATGATACTGGACAAGTGAGGTGAAAGAATTCTCACTTTATTTCTGAATGATCCATACTTTTTGAGGTCCAATTTTTTTTCAGTGGGGAGGTGTGATCCAGGAGGATCCAGATCGCTCAAAAATGATCCAGGAGGATCCAAAATGCTCAAAATTTGATTTTCTCAAATGATTTTGAAAACCACTTCATTACATAGAGATCGACTGTAGCTTTCCAACGATGCAAAAATGGCCTCAAATAGAGTTCGTATGAAGACTTATAGCTGATCAAAGTTTTGGTCAAACATGTCAAAAGTCAAAGCAGAGGTAACACATGGCATGTATGTACAACTGAAAAATGACGTCAACAGGATGATGTGGTAGCATAAAAGGTTACCACATGTTTCTCATTTTTGGCATATTCAAGGGTCCATGTGAACCAATAAAAAAGTGCCACATGTCATCCATACGATGACATGGCATGTATACGATGATGTGGCATACGTACGATGATGTGGCAGGTATAGGTGGCAGGTGAATTTGTAGTGACATGGCAGGGTGTTGACGCAGGAAAACAAGTGGACCAATCAGAGAGTGCCACGTGGAACTCTCCAATTGGCCAAATTTGGCTAAGGGAGAATAAAATGTGTTGGGGTGTCAAAGGGAATAGAACCCTCAACCTCCCATGGAATCCAAGAATGTTCCATAGTATTAAATTTATGCCTCCTACCATTATTCCATATGATTGGTTTGTTAAAATAAACAAATAAATATTATTTAATATTAATTCAATGCAATGTGTTAATAAAGGGGCTCAGTTAGGTTGATTTTAACCTATTTTAACCTAGCTCTGGACCAAAGCAAGACATGGGTTTTCATGCCATATTGAAGCATGTTGTATGCGATTTCGTGCCAAGTTCATATTTGTCTCAATTTGCTTGCAAGAGGTGTTCCTATATTAGTTTTTCCTCGTTTTGTGTGTCAATTAGTTCTTGGAGAAATGTATAGGGTATTTATACTTATTTTTCTTAGAATTTCAAGAGGAATTTGATGGTGATTTTATTTTTGTGTAAAAGTGTTGTTTATGAAAGTCTTATCTCAGTTTGACATGTATGAGACCCATAGTCTCGTTATACATGCAAAATTGGCTTTCCGGGCACCTGTTTAAAATATAGTCGAGTTTAAACTCATTCTCCTCTGAATTTCACAAGGATTTTAATGGTGACCTCTGTTTCTAGGTTGGAGTAGCTGACTTGAAGGGTGTATTCATAATTTGACATTTGTAAAGACCATTTTATTGTAATTTGGCAATTGAGCATTAATAAGAGACATTTATTTCTCTCTATTTTGGCACTCCTTATTTCTGCAAATTATATTCATCAGTTAATGAATTTTTATGGATAAGTAAGACATTCACATGTTATTTGCAAATAGTCAAGTCAGTCTTCAATTTCCCAAATCTGGTCGGATGTTTATGTGTATTTATGAACTAATTGACATCTAAGGATTTTCGGGGTTGAATTGGTATCAGAATTTGTTGATATTTCGGATCAAGTTGGTATTAGAACTCATTTGGTATTTTCAAATCATGGTGCCAGGTGATCATTGAGAAGTATGTCAAGCCATATTCATTAGAGAATTGGTTAACATCTCGAATCAAATCTTTCAATAATGGTTCCATCACTTGGAAGGCGATTGTAAAATCATTTTTCCTTATAGTTATTTGGTTGGTATAGAAAGTAGGGGATGGTCATACAATTAGAATGGGTGAGGATCCATGGGTGGGTTGTGGGGAGAACAAAGAAGTGGAAAAAGAATTTCATTATGACTCTTAGGGAGAAAAGGTTATTTACTCTTTCTTAGGTGGCTGATGGTGATCTCATAACCATTTGGAGACAATGATGGAAAACAAATGAATAGATTGGACTTGGTGGTGAAGATGTTATATTATGGGACATTATGTCTTGAGTATCAAATTTAGTCATGCAGGAACAAAATAAGATGCAAATGAATTTTTCTAGCCAAAAAATCCAATTGTGGTTATTGATAATCCAAAGCTTGGTTACAAGGTCCTTAATGAAGGTGTTGTTAATGTAGAACCAACTTGGTGGTGGAAAAATATTTGGAATTACAAGTGTCCTCTAAAATATTGAATATATATGTGGATGGTCCTCAACAATGAGGTACTTACATGGGATCATTTACAGAAGAGGAACAAGAATGGGCTCGATAGATTCTCTTTATGTTAGATTTATGATGAGCTAATATATCTTTTTTTGGTTACATGCTCATATTCTACATGGGTATGGAATGAGTTCAAGTTCTCTACATGATTAAAAAATGCATGGAGTGGTAACTCCCTCTAATTATTGCTTGGGAGATTTGGTTGTCTAAGAATGCTAATTTTTTTGAGGATATGTATATTCTTCCATACAATGTGCAATGTAAATTTTGATATCATCAATTGCTATGTCCAACAAAAATTTAAAAATCCAAGAATGCGCATTGTAGTTGAGGACATAGATAAGTTGGGAGATTATATGTACTTTGATGGAGAAACTCAAAGGGATCCAGAAGTTTGTGGAGTAAGGGGTACTATACACTTATTGGATTCTCATTGGTTTAAGTTTAAAGCTAGTATGGGAAGGAGAACAAACAATTATGTAGAGATTATGGCCTTAAAGTAGCCCTTATGTTCCCCCAGATGGGGTGACACATGACATGCACATGTCAACAGTTGTGGTGGATACGAGGGTAGTTAAGGCCCCTTGTCGCCACCCTCCTTCCATTTCCATTCGATATGCCTAGAATTCATTTATGCCAAGGCTCAGTGCATTGGGTCTTAATGGAGACTTGGGTTCAACTCCTTAGCACTGGTACGATACAAAAAATTCCCATTAATCAAACACTCATGGCAACCAGATCCATCAACTCCTTCGTCCTCATGTTAATTTAGTCTTGCGGGGGGTATTGTTTCTGGCATTTGGATTTAGTTCATTGACTCATTCTTCTTGTTATGCTTCGCGCCTGCAATGCCTTACCATTTCATCCTCCATCTCTCTCTCGCACCTCTGGCCACCCCACTGTCGATTTCATCCCCCCGTGCGCTTTTCCTAGACATGCCTTGCGAGAGACGTAAGTCCCGGTGCGGGCCACCCTATTACAGCCAGTTCGACAAACAAAAACGTTCAAAACCAACCTCTCTCACTCCCCTCCCAAGTGGTAGCTCGAACTGCTCACCCTACTCTGATTAGAATTGGTATGAGGCGGCTCAACCAGAGCTTCGTCCTTCAAACACAGAGCATCTCCATGGAGGTTGTCTGGTGGAAGACAATATTCCTCCCAACTGGGAGGAAATTCTTCCAAATTTTTCGAACACCACCTCGGAACAACGACCGACCATAAGTGTCGTCACCCCTATGATTTTTCTGGAGCCATTCCAGACAAGTTGCATGGTTGAAGAGGAAGCCCCTCTTCAGAAGGAGGACCTTGGTAAGAATTTTGTCGCTGCCAAGGATGAGAACCCTAAAATAAACTAGGACGAATGTTGGAATGAAGACGACGTAGAAGAGCATTCTCACCCAGCTCCCAGCTCTTGCAGGCTCATGAAAGACCACCTGGTCTTGATCTTCGAGATGTGAAAGGATTTGGAAAAGAAACTGCATAACCAACACATCCTCAACAAGCACTTGGACGTCCTGTACAACTCCTTGTCAAGCGAGCCTGTGAAAATTAGATGCTCGACTTGATGTCAATCATTTTCCTTTAAAGTTTGTCGGGATGGATGCTCGGGTTCACCTCATGTCTAGTCCCCTTAATGTTTTTTTCTCTGGTTTTAGTGATAAGTTTTTTGTGAAATTCAAACTTTGGTTCTGGTTCATTAGCTGGTCGGGGCACCCAATCTATCGTCTGTTCTGGTTTCCACGCTTGTGGCAAAACATGTGGCAAGTTCCCATGTTTTCTAAGAAAAATGTCTTATTTTGGTCTTTGAACAATATTTCCCACATGTTCTCGTTTTCACTACTGTGGCAGAACAAGTTGCAAGCTCTAGTGTACACTCAGACATGTGTAATTTTTTCTAACCCAAGGTAATACAATACTTTTTTATGTACAAAAAAAAAAAAGTAGCTCACATATTACAAGGGTTTAGGGATGCTCAAGTAGTGATTTAGTGGATGATGGGTAGTTGTTCATGTGAAAACTTCCTCTTAGCCCTATTTTTGAAGATATCTAGGATATAACACTATCTTTTCAATCCATACATTTTAACATATCTATAGAGAAAGGAATGTTCGGATCGAGCAGTTATCAAAAGAAGGTTTATTGATGGATGTAAGAGCCTAGAAGATATGTGAGGAAGAGGATGGTCACATTTCTGAAACAATTTTTTTACTTTAGTTTTATTTTTTTAACTATCTTTAAGAGATGGAGCATATTAGATGAGAATATTTCATGTATTATTCTCATTTTGGGGCATTTTATGATGTAAAATCTTAGTTTTACTCTGAATTTAGAGATCTCTTCCTTGGAGGAGGCAGAAGTGCTAGGTTTTATCATATTTAATTTCTTGAAAATGTTACAAAACAAGAAGGTTGAGGATAGAAAAAGATGACTGATGCCAATCTCTTGAGAGAAAACATGTGGTATTTTGATGTAATAGTAGATATGATGAAATTCTTCATAACATATGTGTGATGTAATTTCCATTTTATAAATGAAATTATATTATTTTTTCAGAAAAATAATTGTTGTAAAACACTTTGTACTAGGAGAAGCATCAACACTAGGAAAAAACACATAAGTCACATAATAAAGTATTAAATTGTCCATTTATTTTCTTCATATATTTGTTTAGAACATTAAATCCATTATTTTTCTTTAGAAAAATCAAGTTTGTACCTTCATTTAGAATTTATAATCCTTTTTCCTTACAAAATGAAATTTTTTGTAGTTGGAAATCAATGCATGGAACATTAAATTTCATTAAGTAATTGGAATTTACTATTCTTTCAAACATATATACTAAGTTTATTAAGTAAATATTTTTTTTCTTTATAATTCATATTTGTAGATTTAAATATTTTATTATAAACTTCAAATATATGTTTAGAAAATGATATCTATGTTTTGTCAATGCATGGAACATTAAATTTCATTAAGTAATTGGAATTTACTATTCTTTCAAACATATATACTATGTTTATTAAGTAAATATTTTTTTTCTCTATAATTCATATTTGTAGATTTAAATATTTTATTATAAACTTCAAATATATATTTAGAAAATGATATCTATGTTTTGTTTTTATTTTTAAAATGATTTTATTTTAAAAAATATTCTATGTACATTCCTATGTCTAGGAATTTCATTGAATAATTGGAATTTTGCTACTTTTTCAAGGTATATATATTAGGTTTCGTAGGTACACATTTTTTTTCTCTGTAATTGATTTGTTTTGTGACTTTAAATATTTTCTTATTAACTTCAAATATATGTCTAGAAAATGATATCCATGTTTTTTATTTTAAAAATGTCATGTATGTATCAACATTTGTTTAATTAGCAAACTTAAACCCATTTTATTAATAAAATATTTCGTTTTTTTATTTGTTTTGTAGCTTTAAATATTTTCTTATTAACTTCAAATATATGTTTCGAAAATGATTTCCAATTTTTTATTTTTAAAATGCATGTATGTATAACACTTGTTTAATTAACAAACTCAAATCCATTTTTTTTGAAGTAAATTTTTTTTTTCCTTTGCATGAAGAAGTTTTAAGAGTATTCAAATTATTCTTTTACCCTTTTAAATATTCCCTATATTGTTTGCTTGCATTATTGTAAGGCTTCTCTTAAATGAAGTATTTCCATACTGTAAAATCATATCGACTAAAATTAAAACATGTTTCCTCTCTTTGATTTGTGATTTTTTGAAAAACAAAGTCTATATTGCTTTATTTTACATTTAAAAGAAAGAGAACGGAAGGAGAAGGAGTGGGTGAAGTAGTAAGAGAAGAAAACATATGAAAATATGTAAAAGAAGGGTGCATGAAGACAGATAGTAGGAACCTAAAGTGAACAAATGAGGGTGAGAGTTCATTACAACATAGAGAAGTCCTATGATGGGTGCATTGTGTTCAAAACACCATGAAGACTATACTTTAAAGGCTTAAGCATGAGGTTCATTCCATTTTTATCATTTTACTTAAACCTTAAACAATTTGTTGCAACAACCAAGATCACAAGAAGAAACACCATGCACAAGTACACAAGAAGTATCATGGGAAACCCTTTTCAACAAGGGAAGAAAACCTAACCAATCCTTTGCTATATTCTTCATGAGAAAGACCTACCACACCATAAACCTAGCACACAAAAGGGTGCTTACAAAACCCTAGAAGACTAGCACCCAAGAGAGGTGCGCACTTTTCCCAAGAACAAGTACTTGATGAAATTTCCAAACTTACACTTGTGTTATGATTCCTCAATGGGGAATTTACCTTTATTTATATTAGACTGAACCTATCAACAATAGTGTCTACTGGCACAACAGGGCCGACCTCAATAACTCACAATATAATTAATAATTACCATATTAATTATCTTTTACATTAATTATCTTTCACTTTATGGGGGGGCGACCTGTACCCTTTACATCACAAATAGGGTTACAGGTAAATCTGACTCTTGAACAATATAGCAAGGGATCTCATACACCCACTAGTTCTCAACCACTAGGGGCACATCCATCTATGCTCAGCCACAGGGATGTGCACATCTCTATATCACTACGTCTCACAGGAGAAGCACACTCACTAGTGCTCAGCCACTAGGATCACATTCACTTATGCTCAGCCATAGACACATCCAATTCAACTGATCTCTTTCTCATTGCGTCTCACAGGAGAACTATATGGAGTATCACATCATCTCAACTCTCTGCACAGAGGATGCCAATACATTGGTTCATCTTGTCTTAGAGAGAACGATACACCCAACTCATGGGATTCCCCACACAGGGGCACACAACATTCCATCTTCGTCTCAGAGAGGAACCACACACCCAACTCATGGGATTCCCTACACAAGGGCACACAACATTCCATATTCGTCTCAGAGAAGAACCACACACCCAGCTCATGGGCTTCACAACCTCACACAGGGGCACAATGTTCTAGTCTCAGAGAGGAACCACACATCCATCTCATGGGCACACCCAACTCATGGGCTCTCTCTCAGGTCGACTCACTCAGTATGTGTTCTGGAGGATGTCTCATGTAGCTGTAATCATCAACACTCCCTCTCAGTTAGGGAGGCATTCTCCACCAAGACAAGTCTCTCACGAAAGTACTCGAACTTCATCTTAGCAAGCGGTTTGGTGAAGATGTCTGTAATCTGCTCATGGGTAGGAAGGTACTGCACGTGTATTGTTTTCCTTTGCACCATGTCTCTGATATAGTGATATTTTATCTCGATGTGTTTCGATCTATCATGAAACATAGGGTTCTCATAGAGCTTCACACAACTCTGGTTATCACAATGAATAGTAGTAGGATCCATCTCATGATCAAATAAATCAGTCAGAAGTTTGTGAAGCCAAGTTGCTTCGTGGACTGCCACACTCAATGTTATGTACTTTGCCTCTGCGGTACTCAATGCCACTGAGCTCTATTTCTTGCTGCACTAGTGATCCAATCAATTTTCTGTACAAGTGTGGATCAATCTCTCATGAATCGACATCACTCATCTTCTTCAAATCCATCACCATTGTTGTAGGCATGGATTTGCATTCTGTCATACCGAACTTTTTCAATATCTCCATAGTATATTTTCCTTAACTCAAGAAAATATCATTTGTCCTCTACCATAATTCTAGTCCCAAGAAGTAATGCATCAAGCCTAAATCCTTCATCTCAAATTTTGTTTTCAAGACTTGTTTTCATTAAAAAATGACTCTTTTTGAATCGATGAGGAAAATTTCGTTCAAATATAGGACCAATATTAAGCACTCGTTGCCATCAATGTGATAATATAGGTTTGGATCAACAACACTCTTGCTGAAGCCTAAACTCATCAATAATCCATCCATTTTCTCGTAAAAATCACGAGGTGGTTGCTTTAGTCCATGCAGGGCTTTCTTCAACCCGCACACATGAGATTTTTCGTTGTGTATAATGAATCCTTCTCGTTGCTTGATATAAACTTCTTCCTCATTTTCACCATTGAGAAAGGTTGTCTTTACATCCATCTGATGTAGCTTCTAACCCATGGAAACAACTAGTGCAATTATGGAATGAATGGAAGTGTATCGGGCTACTAGAGCAAAAGTCTCATCATAGTCAACTCCCTCTACTTGTGAGAACCCTCTAGCTACAAATATCGCTTTGTATTTCTCGATGCTTCCATCAACTGCATGCTAGATTTTATAAATCCATTTGGAAGTCACTACAGACTTTCCCTCTGGTCTCGGAACAATGTCCCATACATCATTTTTCAATATAGAATGATATTCTTCTGTCATGGAATCTTGCCATACATGTTCACCTAAAGCTTCTCCATGAAAAGAAGGCTCATAGTCAATGATGTGGCTCATGGCTGATAGGTAGCTTGAGAATCTCTTTGGTCTCTTTCTTTCTCTGGTTGTCTCTTGAGGGGTTGTATGTCCCTCTGCTTCCTAAAGAGTTTGTCAGGCCCAAGCAGGCCTTTTATTGTAAATTTGTTGAAAATGCACATAATAGATCTAGCTAAACAATAATACACACATTCGCAGAGAGAATTTGACAAAGAAGAATAAGAAGAGAACGAATAGAAGAATTCTCATTAACCGTTGTGAATAATGAATAATTTACACATGATATACTATGTATAGCTCAATGAGTGCGCACCGGAGGAGAACCAATGCGCCATAGTGGTGGTCTAGAGTGATCTGGACACACACCAACAGCTACGAGAGTGAATTTCCACCTAGTCTAGTCTCTCAGGCAATTACGGGAGTGAACTGCCACCTAGTTGAGTTAACTAGTCAACTAGTCTTTAGTTAACTGATTGAATAGAGAGTAGTGAGGAGTTAATTCAGGAAATCAAGGGTAATGCACCAGTTTGGTGATGATCCCAAGGAAAGTGTGCATTAGCTGGTGATGATCCCAATGTTGCATGGTGACAAAACCAATGCAACATCTAAACTCGACTCAACTAGTCAAACTGAAGTGTCAATTGAAAGACAATATTCTCCAGGTGGAATATTCTCCCCTAAAATATAGGAGACTGGATAATGACTAATTATGACTAATAAACAAGGAAAAATAAATCCCAGGTGTGTGTGAAGTAACTCCAACACCCCTCGAACATCACTATGGTGAAAATAAAGAATGGATCCCATAAACAAGGCCAAGTTAGGTACACAAATACAAAAGATACACTGAAATAAAGTGAGTAAAGAGGGAAAACCTCATGGGAAACCCCCCCCACCCTCAAGGTACAATGTATGTAAAAAGAAGAACTACATTTTCTAGGAAACTGTGTCCTTCACTCCAAGACGACTTCGTATAGACTGGAATTTCTGCTCAGTGAAGGTCTTGGTGAAGATGTTTGTCGTATGTTCTGCCTAAGGACATAACTATAATTCGATGATCCCCTCGTGTACTAAGTCCTGGATGTAGTGCATGTGGATCTCGATGTGCTTTGTCTGCTGCCTCTAAACTAGATCTCTGCAGAACTTCAGAGTGCTCTGGTTGTCACACCAGATGACGATCGACAGATGAAACTAAATGCCCAACTTAGTGAGAAAATGTTGTAGCCACATAACCTGACTGGTTATCTTAACTACCCATTTGTACTCTACCTTGACTGAAGATAGAGAAATGGAAGCTTGCTTCTGGCTCGACCAACAGATAGGCCCAGAACCAAGACTGAGTGAGTAACCAGATTTGGACTTGCGATCATTGCTATCGTCAGCCCAGTCAGAATCAATAAACCCAATGAGATATAATGTAGAGTATGTTTCAAAATGAATCCCAAAGGTGATGGTTCCTTGTACGTATCAAAGGATACGCTTTGCAACCTTCCAATGTAGCTCATGCGGCTCCTACATGAACCTGGAAACTACACCAACTGCATAGGAGAGGTCTGGTCTGGAGTGTGTGAGATACAACAATATACCCACTAGTTGTCTATACAGTGTGTTGTCAACCAATGGAGTCTCCCGGCCATCATCAAGTCTGACTTCTGATAGGAAAGGAGTCGGAGAAGACTTGCAGTTTGCCATGTGAAATATCTCAAGGAGATCTCGTGCATACTTGACCTGAGACAGTTTGATGCATGATGCATCCTGACTGATCTCCAGTCCAAGGAAGAAGTATAGAGGACCCATGTATATCATCAAAAACCTGTCATGTAGAATCCTCTTGACTGCAACAATCGCTAAAGTCGAGCAATCGGTGATCAAAAAATCATCAACATACATAACTAAAAGTAGAATTGAATCATCCCTCCTAAGCATGTAGACATTTGGGTCTTATCTACAATGTACAAAGTTTCGTGACAACAGGTAGGAGTCCATATTGGCATACCATGCCCTCGGAGCCTGCTTGAGGCCATAAAGGGACTTCTTCAGTCGACAGACCAAAGATGAGTCCTGCATAAATCCCTGGGGTTGCTCCATGTAGATCTCCTTAGAGAGATCACTGTGAAGAAATGCATTCTTCACGTCCATCTGATGGACTTCCCATCCTTTGGCTGCCACAATGGCAAGTGCCAATCGTATGGAATCCATCTTCGCTACTGGAGCGAAGGTCTCATCATAGTCAATACCATGAATCTGTTGAATGCATTTGGCGACAAGCCTGGCTTTGTATCCTCTAATCTGTCCATCTATTGCACTCTTGGTCCTGTAGACCCATTTGCATCTGATAAGTTTCCTCCCAGAAGGAAGGGGAACCAGATCCCAAGTCTTGTTCTCGAGGAGGGAGTTGTACTCCTCCTGCATGGCGGATTCCCAAAAGGGATTTCCTGCAGCCTCGCCATAAGACTATGGATATAAAGACTAAACCAAGGAAATATGCCTGGAGGGAAATGGTTCAGTGGCAGTGAGTGCAAAAGGAGGCTCCTCGAAATCAGATTGATTCCTCCTAGTATCGGCTGGATCACCAACGAGATCCCCTACATCCTGAAGAGTAGTATGTTCCCACTTGGGCCTCTTCTCTGGCTCTGCAACTGCATCTGGATGCTCTGACTCTGCATCTGACTGTATTGACTCTGAATCTGAATCA
>JASDQU010507602.1:2672-12811 GCA_032191745.1 Picea mariana | reverse complement strand
TTTTTCATGGACTATTTTAGCATTAGGGTTTCCTTATAAATAAGGATAACACTCAACTTTATTTTGGATCATCACTTCTCCCCTCACACAAGTGAGGAGGAGCTCTAGGAAAGTTCACTATTTTCTCTTCTTGTCTCTTTGATCTCATGCACACTTTTTGAAGGAGGATTATTGGCGGATGCTTTACTTTCTTGGATGATCTTTGTTGCAACCAGGGTTTCTCAATCCTTAGGGTTTGAACCTCATCCTTTTTGAATATGTAATTCAATCTTAAGTGTTGCATTTTTTATTCCATAAGCTCTAAAATAAAATAAAAACACTAGTCTAAAGCTCTTCTTGTGGTGAAAATTACACTTAGAACTAGCATTCTCTCTCTCAAAGTGATTTTACTAACTTATCTAATTCTAACTTTAGAAAACTAATGATACTTATTGCTGATTTTATAAAAGTTTGCTACAACCACCGGGGTTTAATTTAATTGTTGCATACTTACATGGTAAAGTGGCTTAAGATACTCATAACTTAGATCTACCAATTGAATGTTGTTGCACATGTTAAAGGATTAAATTTTATCTTCAATTGCTATATTTCTGGGTACTTTTTCTTCTTGTTGTTGCAAAATATTGATTGTTGTTATACATTTTCTTACTATTGTAATTTGCAACAAAAAATCGATTTATTGCTTATCTAGTGTCTAAGAGGTAATTTATGAGCTATGTGACTTGGTAATGGCCTATTTTATGCTTTGGATTTGTTTATTGTCTTGTACAAGTGAACCAATTAGCTCGTTACCTTCCTTACCTCTCCTATACGTAGACCTAACATCCAGGTGACCAAGATAGGGGGTTGTAGGCTTAGATAATATTGCTATTTGATCCCTTTAGGTCACTAGGGAAGCCTCCCTTGTGTTGGATTTTACTTTGTCACTAAAACGAGGGAAKTATCTACTTAGGTGAAAGTGGTATAAACATCCAATTGTTACATGAGTTTTGGATCTTGTGGAGGGATTTTCACAAGTACAAATACTGTTATAACATTTTGGCATCGTTTCTGGGGAGAATTGAGTCATTCTCTATATGAGAATCCTTTTGGTAAGCTTATCCCAAACATAGATGATTTAAGGGGCAAAATTTCACTCATGGGCGAAATTAAGGGGCCTTCAAATTTTTATTGGGCGATTTTTTTTTTCAAGTATTAGAGTGATTTTTTTAAACTTATATCATTAGCTCGTAATTTATTTTAGGGGAAAAATCGTGTACAGGGTTAGCCCATGTTTTTAGGAGGGATAGAGGAAAAAAAATTATATTTAACCCCTGAAATTTGGAGGGACAAGCTTCCATTAGCCAAATTTCTAGAAGTATGGGAATTTCTGATAGCTTCTTCATCCTGCCATTTGGTAAAATTGGGGTTTATGGTTTAATTTCGCCCTGATTTTGTGGTATGGGCAGTGGGCACTAGGTAGCTACAGCCTACTATCTTCCCTTTGCCCGATTTCCAAAGAACATGGAGATTTTTGGCCCTTCCACATGGTATAAATTATATGGGATCTGAAATGCATTCCCCAGTTTACATCTTCGTGCTTATTTGAATTTCCCCTTTGGGCCTTGACAGAACAGAGGTTTACAAATTACGGTTTTACTCTTTGACCTTGTTCTGCTACCTATTATTTCGCCTTTGGGCCTTGAGGTTTATGGTTTTAATATTTTACTCGACGTTCTTCTGCTGGGTAACAGGTTACTCCCAAGTTTGGCCTAGGCACCACTCGCAGAGGAGGAGCCCGCCTTTTCTAGACTTCCAACAGAAGAGGAGGACCCCAATCACAGAGGAGGACCCCGCTCACAGCTTGGCGCTGAGGCTCGACCACACTGACAAACTAGCATATCTGGATTCTGATTCTCTACGTTTCCATCAAACAAGTGGTGTAGCCACGACTTCAGATAGGTGCTTACTGATTTTCTATTTGCTGAACATATAAGTTAGTGAATGTATTTTTACATCCATTTGATGTAATTTTCATCAAAACTGTAATATAAGAGATAACACAGTTCAAATAACATTTAAATTGTTTAATGGCATGAAGGTTTCATCATAGTTTATTTCTTGTTTCTTTGCGTAGCCCTTGGATACCAATATTTCTTCATGATTATCCAGTGATCCATTGACTTGTAGTTTATTTTGTATACCCATTTTCATCCTCCTATTGGTACTACACATCATACCTTTTTCTCTGGGAACCCCTTTGAAAATACTTGGAGGGCCTTGTGCTTTTATATTAATCATTTTAGTTCTTGGTAACATCCCTTTGATTCTCTTGTTTAGAGAAACTAAGATGAGTCAACTTTATGTCCCAATGAGACTATTCAGTTCCACCTTGATTCATGCTACAAATTATTAGTACCTATGTGAGTCGTACTCATCCTATGTTGCCCAATATTAACCTCTAGTTGTCCTAGTGGTTTATTGATATGTCATTTAAAATATGTGTTCCCAATAATTGACCATTCCTAGTGGAATGCTTTCAGTCACTACTAGGTGATTCTTGCATTTATTGTATGAACAAGGAAAGTCTTCAGTACACTTCTCATTTCCTTCCCCATTACCTTTTGTTGTCATTCTATGTCAACCACACCTTAATTTCTACCTCATGTTGGATTCAATGACTCATCATTACCTTGCTTCTCATGGGCCTCCCTCTATTGACTTCAAAACCTATATTCTATGGGTTTTTCTTAGAGGACTATCTACCTTGGCCTCATCTTCATCATTGGTGGGTGCCTTAGAATAAGAAAGGATAGACATGAGTGCTCCTTGACATGGTTGTTTCATACATGCTTCACTTCAACTCATCAATACACTTTTGAGAAATATACACTTGATAGTTCAATGATCCAATTGATTCTACCAATTTCTCAAACATTTTTGAGATGCATCATACCTCAAAAGGAAGTTTCCCTTCAAGTAGTCCCCCACATGTTCAGACATCAACATTTTCTTTCAAATATATAGCTCCATTTGTTGTAATTCGAATACTAGGTCTTGGAGTTTACGGACACCATTGTTAGCTTTTTGGTCAATTCTGGACATCAACAAAATTTGTTTAAAACAGTTTATACTCTAAATTTTGGTCAATTCTAGACATCAATAACTAGGAGTTCCCTTGTTTACAATAGTTTACATATTACCCATTGACAGATTCTACACCAAATATCAAGGAGTATTTCCAAATCTTTGATCTTGAATACCCTTGTTAGAAAAAGGCATTAAGCACTCAACAACATGACTGAGACACCTGTAGTAGAAACTATGTCCATGTTCAATTAGTGATGCTCATTATGATGTGGACACATAAAATTGTAGAGAAACAGAGCAAGATGAGTTGGTGGATGAGAAAAATTTCGGAGGGACAATGTGGCAAAAGGCCAATTCCATTTCTAGTTCCATGAAGAAGGTGAGCATAGCATTTTAAATATAGCCACACATGGGTTGCTTGAATCACTGTCAAAAGCTTGTGGTTCCCTGCAACTTCATTTTTTATAAAACATTTCTTTAGGTTTGAGAAGGTTACTAACCTTCCTCGTGTGGGGATGGTAGGTATCTTAGAGCCTTCACAAAGTATGCAGAACTAGATTTTTCTTTCTTCATCCAGCTTGCATCCCAAAGATACCATTCCTTTCAACTCGATTACAACACCACCAAAATCTATATGCTTTGTTTTCGTTTCATTTTTTTGTCCATGGATGGCTGACGGAGGCACATACTCAGGGTATTTTCTGCTCCAACTCTTGCTGAGAGATGGCTATGGATATGTTTCATTTTCTAACATGAGCTGGGTAACACAACGTTCTCATTTCTTGTATATCTTCATTAAAAAATTCTTGCAATAGTCTATTTCTCAAATCTTGGTTGCAGATCTAAAGAGGAATTTCTTGGAAAAATTCAAGATTCCATGCTAGAGTGAAGGTTATCTACTTCTGTAACCTTCAGAAACATTTCAAAACCTTAAGGCAACAAGGATTGCAGGGTTTCAGATCTACATGTTGTGATTTTAAACCAAAATGGATTCCTAGGAGTGTCCCAATTGACCCCATAGCCCAATGAACCCAAATAAGGCACTGGAACTCACTTCTACAACCATCCCATTTGTCATTTTAACTAAACTTTCGCAAGGAATAGATCTGAAGATTTTAATGAATATTTGACTCAGATCTCTTTTGGATAGGGACGCCCTCCACTCACAATTCCAGACCTCTAGAAAGGGTGAACTCACTCTTGGGGTGCACAAGTATGCTGGATGAGACATGGATAGAACTTGAGAACAATAGACTTGCATCAATGTTACTGATTAACTGCTAGAAACCCTGAAAATGCCAAAATTATATATGAGTTGTGATAAAAATTCATAACTCTGGTTGTTCTAAGTCTGAAATGGGTAATATCATGTAGGATAACCAGAAAGTTTGAAGGGGAGAACTCAAAGCATGTTGCAAACATTCTTAGAATTTCGCCCAGGATCATCTCTGCTTGTGTATTGTCTTAGAGGTTAGGGTGGTCTATCAATTAATTTCTATGATACTTGCCTGGACTAATTCTTGTTCATCCTGCTATGCATAATCATGTTCAACCAAACTTGAAACAGAGATCCCTATGACAGTCTTGTCATGCCACAAAAATTCCCCGGCCAATGCACATATCCTCTAGCATGGTAAGAGTCTAAGAGAATGAATCTACAACACCTAAAACTGATTCATTTTGAATCCAGAATTTAAGAGGGAGGGCTTATACAAGCTTGCATGACGACTGTTTGATTAAATGCACAAATGCACAAATTCATTGTCTGCATAATAGCTTTTACAAGAGGTGATTTATCAGCCTGTGCATGATGAAGATGATTTATCAACCTCCTTATTTTCTGTTTATTTATTCCTTACAAGTGCTTGGAAAGACTGTTGCAACACTCCTTATAATGAGCCCGTACAACCTTGATACTTGTACCCTTGTTCATGTTAAAATATGCATTGAATAATATTTCAAATAGAGGGCTATAATAAAGCTTGAAGCTGATATACTTTGAGACACAAAAAAATACCCTCAAGGTTGAATTTGTAAATCTTAGCAATTTTGGGAAGTCTGAGTCAGCCAAAGATCATAAATCACAGACATTATTTGGTACCATTGCCAACAAAGAGAATATTGCCAAAGAAGCTAGCATAAAGAATGTGTAACGGAGGCAAGTACATGATTTTTAAATTCAGCTTAAGAAGCTGATATTTCCCATAATATTGAGCTCAATATGGCAGAAAGACAAGAACTTCAAATAAAGAAGGAAAAACTTATGGCCATGCTTGATGAGGTGCACACTTTTTCCTACAACCACGAGATGGCTTTTCATGTTAAGATAAAATTATCTATAGAATATAAAATTGCAAATTTTTTATGTTGCCAATGGAAAGGTGAAATGCACTCAAAAGATAGTTATGAGTTTGCATCAATTAGCCTTCAGTTTTAATAGGAAGAAATACATTATGCAAAATCCTTTCAACTAGTCACTTTGATATCTAGACTCGGTTACGTGGTAATGGACAATTCTGTTATAGTATGAAATGCATTAATGGTAGATTATGTTTTATTCCTTTCATACTAAAGAGGTTATCAGTGTAGAAGCAATTTTTGTGTGTTTGTTTTTCCTAGGAATCTATGCTACTATTGTAATCTCATATTACTCCAAAAATTTAAATCTCCATAGGGAATGGCATGCATATCATTTGGTACATAGATGGCCTAACCTTTTCAACGGACTCAATTATGTAGAATAGGTTTTTATGCAAAAATATTTTGTGCTTGTTGATCTAGGTTTTAGTCTCTTAATGAGTGGAATTTAAGTATCTAGGCTTTGATCAATGAATCGCATTCATGATTTATGATATTCAGTGCCAAAATCCTGGTAATATAGATCACTTATAATAGGGCATGTACACTGAGAAACGATTCTTAGTGCAATTGATTGACACATGATCATGTTCAAGCGCTTTCTATTTACTTTGTTTGCATTAAAGCTGTTCCATCGCGAATTGATGTACTCTGAATCATGAAACCCATATTACAATTTCCTTGGTTGCTATGGATTTTTGTCCTTTTATGATTCCCTTCTTCGAATACATGATAAAATACCATACTTCTAGGTCTTTTTGAATAATTTTATTCTTTTGATTATATGAGCCAAGAATTTGTTGCTAGAACAATTCTTTAAGAGTTTTATTGTATGCCATGATGCTCTTTTTGATTCTATATATTTATACACACCTTTTAATGGAGGTATCTATAACTATCATATCTTTTCACCTACATTTTTGGATGTCACCAAGGCTGGCTAGACAAGCCTTTTTCTCTTGCATACTTCTTGTTTCAAACTGTGATTTAACAAGTACAACAGGTTGAAATTCCAATGTGAAGCTTTGTCATAGTTATAATCTATTACCTATCAATTCAAGATTCCAAAATAAAAGTCTCAGTTGTCGATAATAATTTCCTAGAGAAAAGTAAGACCGAGGAAACAGAATAATTTACAATCAAAGTTTGGCAAGCCTCTCAATCATTAGGTTTCCCTCCCTATTGATGATAATTTCAAACTCAACATGAGGAAAGAAACATGATTTGATAGGTAGATCAGGTTAAAATCATGGAAGGTGGGTGTCTCTGAGCTCAAGTAATGCCCTTGCCTAAATTTCCTAATGCTAGATGCCATCTTTTTTTCTCTCGTCAACTGAATTGGCAAGATGATATTACATGCTACTGTGATGAAATGCAAACTTTTTTTCAAAGACTCAGTCAATTTACAACCAAAGAAGTAAGAGAACCATCCAAATATTGAAAAACAATGCTAAGTACCCAACCTTTCTCCCACAAATAATGGAACGATACTCTGTCTAGTATGCATATCTCATCTTTCCATTATTACCATTTCAAAAGTTATTGTATAAACAATATTTCAATATAGCATCTCAACATATGGTAAATTATAGTTCTCTGGTTGAGATTATTTCGTCAAGAATATGCCATCATTTTTGTTTTCTTTTCCACCATTTCCTCTTATTCTTATAATTCATCTCTACACAAAGCAAGCAAGAAAAGCAGTAAAAAGGGTAAGTATATTTCACATAAGATTAGAGCCTTCTCTTAGCTGGTGATAAGGGGTGCTCCTAAGCACCTTGAATAACCTTGTGGATTATCATACTAATACCAATAAATACATTTAATCAATAAGAACCAATACACTGTGACAAAAGGAGCCTCAACCAAACTAGTATCAAAATATCAGATCGACTAGTAACACAAACAAGTTTTGGCCAAACTATAAAAACTAGTTTGGTTGTGGCGGAGATACCAAAATATATAAAAACTATAAACTGCGATGAACTTCACAAGAATTGAGCGCTGTCATCATTTACTGACCATATCTATCCCAACCTTACCAATTACAATTGACAAATCAAAATGGCATAGGTAATGTTCAAATCCCAATGCCTTCCGGACAAGATAACTCAAAAGGTTTCTTTGCTTTTTATTTAGTCATATATGAAGCACTGCTTATCTTCATGGTTTGAATCCAGGTTCCTTTACAACAGTCATAGGGAAGTTTTCATTGCTTATAACCGAATTACTTACACTTCCAAGGAAAACCCTGTAATACAAAATTGAACCATCAGAAATCAAACATTAACTCAAGTGTACCTAAGTATTGTAGCCAAACTTGTTGGAACAGTAGGGTGCTTGAGATCAGCCACGACGAAATCCCCTACAAAGATTTTTCCCTATTGTAACTTAGTGCACTAATATGTAGTGCCTACTATATATTCACCAGGGTACTGCATTGGTGTGCTATCCAACAGTTAATTACAAATGCAGTGCCTACTATATTTCAGTAGGGTACTTCACTGGTGTGTTATCCAATAGTTAATTGAAAAGGCTAATTGTGAAGAATCTGTAGACAATACATACCTTTTTAGTTTCCCAAGGCCTCTACTGCCCATTACCAAGCTGTCAAGCTTAAGGTCCTCAACTGCATCACATAACTTCTCCCTCACATCACCCCAATAAACCTTGGCTATCTAGATATGTTCACCCCAACAATATCTTCAAAATCTATAACGAACAAAGGCTTTGTCCCTTCATGGAGTCACCATGTGAAGAAAGGTCTTCAATACAACACTCTCACAAATGTATCATGAAGCATAGTTTTCAAATTTCTAGGTGAATGGGATTTATCCCCGGAAACGATGCCAAAATGTTGCCTCCCAAATTGTACTTAATGGAAAAATCCCTAATCCATAGGATACAACTCAAATAAAGAAGGAAAAACTTATGGCCATGCTTGATGAGGTGCACACTTTTTCCTACAACCACGAGATGCCTTTTCATGTTAAGATAAAATTATCTATAGAATATAATGTTGGTTGTGGAGCCTGATTATCTTCCTGATTCAGAGGTCCTTGCTTTCAGCCGTGTTGATACCCCATGAAGTATTTACACCTTAGAAGTATGTACACTCTTCCACGTGGGGGAGTGCAGAGGGGAGGTACCCCCTCTGCAGGGTCCGAGGGGGATATCCCCCCGGCTGGGGGGCAAGCAGGCCCTCAGTGGGGGTTCTGGGGTGAAGCCCCCGAAGCAAAAATTGCCTTGTAATTTCATTGTAAATCTGGACCGTTCATTATAAGGTCGCAGATCTAACGATAGAGATTATGTTAGGTTTTTTTTCCCTAGAAGGAAACCCTCTTTTATGAGGGAAATGTATCGTGGCTATGGTTGATGGTGAATATTGTATTCTGAGAGAGGAGACTGTGAGAGAAAGAAGAGGAAGTTACATCGGGTTTTGTGTAGGTTGTATCCCTTCATTTGCTAGAAAATAATAAAGGAAGGACCTGGCAATTTCTTTGGTGGACGTAGCCCACACTGGGTGAACCACGTAAATCTGTGTCTCTCTTGTATTGTGTGTCTTCTGTGTTTTGTTTCTACATTTGTTTTATTTTATTGCTCCACGGTCCTGTTTTTCTAACAACTGGTATCAGAGCCTAAGGTAACTCGCAGGAAAAGAGGGTTCCTGGTTCGAGTGGGAGTAATGTCGGAAGATGGAAAGTTTAGGGTTGAGAAATTTAATGGCCAAAACTACCAGTTATGGAAGATGCAGATGGAAGACTATTTATATCAGAAGGATCTATTCCTACCATTGAGCGGAGTAGCAAAGAAGCCAGCGGCCATGAAGGACGAAGAATGGGAGATTCTTGATAGAAAGGCTCTAGGAACGATACGGATGAGCCTGACAACGTCGATGGCTTTCAATATTTCGAAAGAAAAGACAACGAAGGGTTTGATGGACGCGTTGGCCAAATTGTATGAAAAACCCTTGGCGTCGAATAAGGTATTTCTAATGAAGAGATTATTTAATATGAAGATGTCAGAAGGTGGGTCTGTTGCAGATCATTTAAATGAATTTAATATGGTTACTAATCAACTNAACAGCCAAAACTACCAGTTATGGAAGATGCAGATGGAAAACTATTTATATCAGAAGGATCTATTCCTACCATTGAGCAGAGTAGCAAAGAAGTCAGCGGACATGAAGGATGAAGAATGGGAGATTCTTGACAGAAAGGCTCTAGGAACGATACGACTGAGCCTGGCAGCATCGGTGGCTTTCAATATCTCGAAAGAAAATACAACGAAGGGTTTGATGGATGCATTGGCCAAATTATATGAAAAACCCTTAGCATCGAATAAGGTATTTCTAATGAAGAGATTATTTAATATGAAGATGTAAGAAGGTGGGTCTATTGCAGATCATTTAAATGAATTTAATACGGTTACTAATCAACTAAGTTCTGTAAAAGTGGACTTTGATTATGAGGTTAGGGCTCTTCTAATCTTGTGCTCATTGCCAAAAAGATAGAATGGCTTGGTCATGGCTGTAAGTAACTCTGTCTCTGGTTCAAATACTTTAAAATTTGATAATGTTGTTGGTGTTATCCTTAGTGAGGAAATGCGACGGAAAAGCACAGGTGAGACATCAGGAAATGTGTTGAACATGGAGAACAGGGGAAGGCAAAAGGATAGAGGAAAGGGCTCAGGAAAAAGCGGAAATTCTAGGA
>JASDQU010507601.1:18210-53307 GCA_032191745.1 Picea mariana | reverse complement strand
AGATGAAAATGAGGGAGCAGGAAACCCTCAAAGACCTGCAAAAAATATCAAAAAAATGTGATGGAGATGTAGTGAGCTCTAGAGGGGCCTCAAGTGGAATCAGAATTTTTTGGAAGATAGAAGATTTCGACCTACAAGCTCAAATGCAAACCCAATTCTGGCTTATGGTAAATATTCTCAATAAAGTCTCAGGTTTGCTTTTTTCCATCATCAATGTTTACATGCCAAACAATTATAATGAAAAAAATGAATGCTGGAAATCCCTGTTAGACATTACCAAGGAGAATCCTCCCCAGAACCTCATTATTGCAGGAGACTTCAACACAACCAGAGCCTCAAAGGAAAAAAGAGGAGGCTCGGTGGTAAGGGATCAATTTCGGGAAATATTGGAGGACCTTATCTCGGACCTGAATCTCTTTGATGTTCCCTTGAACAAGGGGATCTACACTTGGAATAATAGAAGAGCAGGGCCTAGGCACATAGCCGCAAGATTGGATAGATTTCTGATCAACAACTCACTGTTGTCCCTCCCCGACAAGCCTTGCTCAAAAAATCTTCCTTGGGCAGGCTCGGATCACTGCCCCATAAGACTGGCCTTCAAAGCTCAATAGAACTAGGGTCCTATTCCCTTCAAACTAAACCCCCTCTAGCTAGACAGACCGATCTCATTCAATCCATATCCAAGATATGGAATCAATGGATTACAAGTTCACCAAACTACATTTGGGAGCATAAGGTCAAACTAGTTAAGGACCTCTTAAAGAGTCGGGCTAAAAACACTACACAAAGCAAAGCAAAAGACAAAAAGTCCCAGTTGGAGGCTCTTCAAGAAGAAATGGAAACTATAGAGATTTAGCAGAACCTCCTCATCCAAGAGAGAAAACTTCACAAAGAGTACCTCCAAGCTCTAGCTAAAGAGGAAAACGCTTGGCGTCTTAAATCCAAGAGTCTCTGGCTAAAAGCATAAGAAAAAAATACTTCCTTCTTCCACAACCAAGCCAAAGTCAGGAACTGGTCAAATCAAATTTTAGAACTCACAACCCCTGAGGGTGAAATCCTTAAGGATATCGCCCAAATCAAGCAACACACCTCCTCCCATTTCCAAAATTTGTACACCAACTCTGGCAAGGACGAGGATCACCTTTCCAAAGCCTTTCTCTAGCATATTCCTCGAAAGATTACTGAGGTTGAAAACACCCACCTTGACAGACCCATCGAGGAAGTAGAAATCCTCAGAGCATTGAACCAATTCCAAGATGGCAAAGCTCCGGGTCCTGATGGCTTCACCTTGTATTTCTATAAAAAATGTTGGCATATCATCAAGAAAGACTTCATAAGAATGGTACATTTCACACACAAGGCTAAAAATTTGGGAGGAGAAACTAACTCCTCTTTCCTGGCTCTCCTCCCAAAAGAACCTGGAGCCTCCTCCCTTAATCTCTTCAGACCCATCTCCCTGTGAAACATTTCCTATAAAATCCTTTCCAAAATAATTGCAAACAAACTCAACCCCCTCCTCAGCCCGCTAATCCTTCCAAACCAAGGAGGCTTTGTCGCAAGTCGCCAGATTTGGGACAAATTCATTCTTGTCCAAGAGGCAATCCATGCCAGTAGCTCCCCGGGGGACTCTGGCATGGCTATAAAACTAGACATGGCCAACGCTTTTGACAGAGTGGAACATAACTTCATCTTCAAGGTCTTGAGAAAATTCGGTTTCAGTCAAAGCTTCATGGATTGGATCTGCTCCTGTATTGCCTCTCCTTGGATAATGCCCCTAATAAATGGCAGACCGAGTCCTTTCTTCAAGGCGTCCAGGGGTCTAAGATAGGGCTTCCCCCTTTCCCCCTTTCTCTATGTGATCATGGTCGAATCACTAAACATAAATCTTGAATGGGAAAGCGCAAATGGAAATATTCCTGGAATAAAAATCGCTCAAGGAGTAAAAAGATTGAACCACTCTCAATTTGCAGACGACACAATCCTCTTAAGCGGAGCTTCCAAAACCCTGGCCAGAAGAATCCTCCAAGTCCTGGATACCTTCCTTCTAGTCTCAGGAGGTCTCCTAAACAAAGAAAAATGCCAAATTTATACCTAGAATGTCTTGACAATTATCAAAGTGGGAACAACTCAAATCATGGGGTTTTCCATTACCCAAGACTGGAAATCCTTCAAGTACTTGGGCCTTCCTCTTTGCATTAAAGCGCTCCCTGGAGAGTTTTGGCACCATTTCATCCAAAAGATCAAGGAAAAGATGGAAAAATGGGGGTCAAGGTGGCTCAATCCAACAGGTAGGGTAGTGTTGATCAAATCCGTTCTCTCGGCCCTCCTCCTGTATCAATTCTCTACCCTTCTATCCTCAAAGGGAATTATAAAATAAATGGCCCAGCTCATACATAAATTCCTGTGGCAAGGGGGAAAAGCCAATCACAAAAAAATCCACTTGGTAAATTGGGAAACAGTCACTGTGCCCAAAAAAAGTGGTGGTCTGGGAATCAGGGACCTCGAAATCACCAATTCTGCTATGGGAGACAAAATCCTTTAGAGAATAGTTTCAGGTGGTAATGATTGGTGGAAACGGGCACTCATCAACAAGTACATACTAGGTAAAAGAAAAAGGAGTATGGACAATCCACAAACCCATCAAACAGGCTCTCAAATCTGGAAATTAATAAAGGGCGCAACCCCCGTCTTCAAAGAACACCTTTCCTGGATCCCGGGCAATGGGAAAACAATTAAAATTTGGCAGGATCAAATCTTTGGGGTGACTTTCAACCCTCGCGGAGGAAATCTCATGGAGCTAAAATGTTGGATGTTAGGCACAAGCAAGCGCACCCTGTATGACATCTCAGCCTGGAACGACAATGGCAGGTGGAGGGACTGGAACTTGGGGGATGTCCCGCAACATCTGATAACACAGGCTCATCGTCTGACCATGCTTCTGAAAGGGGCATCCCCCATTCAAAAAACCTTTCCAGATAGCAGGGGTTGGGGGGATAAAGGATACTCAGTCAAAGATGGTTATAACAACATCCTCGATCTCACGAGAGATCATCAAACCTCAGTAAAATGGAACAATGTCTAGAATCGAGACTCCCTTCCCAAAATCAACTTCTTCACCTGGACTCTAGTGCACGATAAAATCTTAACAGGGGAAAACCTCATGAAAATAGGCTTTCATGGCCCCTTCAACTACCCTCTTTGCCAAAACAGTCAAGAGAACATCAGCCATTTATTTTGGGATTGCTCTTTTGCAAGAATGATTTGGATCTTAGCTTTTGGGGATCTTGCTAGAAATATAAGATGGCCCTCTTCTCCCCATCCCATCCTGGGAAATTGGGACAAGTACTACCGAGGATCCTTCAAGGACAAGCCAGTTCTGAAGGGCATTTGGCGGGTGATGCCAAATTTTATCTGCTGGCAGATTTGGATAACGAGAAACAGAAAAAAATTTCAAGGGACGACCTCCCTTCCCCAAACAACAGTTGCTAAAGCGAAGTTGTTGCTCTTAGAATCCATAAATTCAAAACCTCTAAAAATAGAGGACCCAACCAATTGGACCGCCCAGGAAAAAGACTGGATGACAAGCTTCAATCTCAGAGCCTCTAAGCACATCAATGCAACAAATAGATCAAACTGGCAGCTTCACAACATTCTCAACATAGAACTATGGATCCAAAAGCAAAAATTTCATACCCTCTGTTTTGATGGAGCTTCAAAGGGAAACCCAGTGAAGGCAGGCGCGGGGTAGGGGGTGGTACTCTTTGATCTCGGAGGAAAAAAATCCTCAAGCTACCATTGGAATCTGGGGACGGAAACTAACAACAAAGCTGAGGCTTACGCCCTTTTAAAAGGAGTCCAACTTGCCCAAACCAAGGAAATCTGAGAGCTTGTAGTCCTAGGGGACTCCAAAACCATAATAAGAATGATGATACAAGGAACAAACCCCAGAGACCCAAGCCTAAAGAAAATCATGGACAAAATCATACCGGTCTCCCGAGATATCAGAACCACCTTCTACCACATACTAAGGGAAAACAACAGTGAAGCCGACAATATGGCCTATGCAGCAATAGGGGCAAAGCCAGGCGCCCTATGTATAGAAGGGGTCTCATCCCTAGTGCCCCTTTACTAATGATCATCTTGGTTCGGAAGATGGTCGGCGCAAGAAGGTGCCCCCCTTTGGATCCAAACAAAACTCATGGGCACATGTGTAGGAAGGAATGCCTACACCCAAAATAAGAATGAAGGGGGCTTATTCGCGTAGTTAAGATTGGGCCCACCGGGTGAGTGGATAAGCAAACCCAACAACATCAGGTGGACGCTTGCAGTCGTCCACATGGATTAGGGAAAACACAGGCCCACCAGGTGGCATGCACCACGAGCGGATCTCTCTGTCCGAGACAATGAGCTGGCTAATGACCCCAACACCATCATCATGGAAAGTGTGAAATCCCTGGTTCGCGTGGGAAATCTGGACTCTCTCCCTCAAATGTGTGTGATTACGGTACGAGACTCTCAACTCCCACAATGCAGCAGCTCCCTCAACGTCAACCTCAACTCCACTCTCCCTTTCATGGCTTCGGATGGAACAGTTTGCAGGAATCCTCCCACGAACTCGCAGGTAAGTACGCCATTTCCTTTTTCAGAAATCATGTCGTCGTCCTTGTCCAGTGTATGGCTCCTGTGGGATTTCCCATCCGCTCATTTGCCATCTTTGGTCCATATGTTATTTATCCTAGCCTCCTCGCCACCCTCGTGGTATGCCAGACTTCTGTTAAGAGCGACCTGGGTCTCTCATTTCCCTAGCTCTGAGTCCTGCTTCCTGGCTTTCGAGACTTCCTTTCCCCCCTTGCTCAGAGCCTGGTTTGGCCCTGCGCTTCTTCACGACCCCTTGAATTCTTCCCCTAGTAATCCTCAGAAATTATGGGCTCCTTTGTTCTCTACGTCGCTCTCTGTCTACTTACTTTTTAGTCGACCTCCAGTGCCCCTACAAGTCGTCCCCTCATGTTCACAGGCCTACCTCTCCTCTCCCTGCTCGAGAATTCTTCCTAGCTCCATGCAGAACCCTCAAGAGACGGTCGGGTCTAGCCACTCCTCAGGAAACAACGAAATGCAACAAGTAATTGTAGCTCAGGAGGACTCGGGAAGTTGGCCAGAGGATGACTAGGAAGTAGATTGTGGCGGTTGCAACAGTCTAAGAGTCCAAATGGGCGATTTGAGCGCCAATCGGGCCTTGGAGCTGGAGACCTTATCCCATCACTGATTTCTGATAGGCAAGCTTCAAGGTGAAAGTGATGCCCAGTGCATCAAATTGAAACCAACTACTTGAAGATCGAGATGTTGCAGCAAATATTTGATCAGCTAGATGACTCGCAGGCTCCCCCAAGCAACTCGGAAGACCAACAGGGTTACTCAAGGAATGTCCATTCGAATGTGATCAACCAAGTCCTAGACCTGAACGAACCCCTCCCAGAATTCAGGGCGAACATGCAGCAAACACAAGTGGAAAAGGGTAATTAAGCTCAAATCTTTGTATGTTTTGCCGAATAGTTTATATCAGTGGCTCATTTTGCCGAATCTATCCAAGAAATTCAGCATACAAAAATTTTGAAAACCATAGGGAATGCTATTTACTGTATGACAATCCCCACTTTTTTAATCAACTCTCCTTAAGAAGGAACTCAACATGGTCTGTAAGGACCTTTTTTTTGTAACACCAATAGATACATCCACAAAGTTAATATAATTTCCCCAATTTTTATTTAAAAAAAAAAATTAGTAGAGATTATAAGATTTTAACAAAATCTAAAATAATATTATATATTTTCATAAATATTTATTAATTGTGGTTCGACATAATTTGATTGTTAAGTTTAAAACATTCATAAAGTGGGTTCAAATATTTGTTTTTAGCCATCTCATAATTCATTTTCTATTTTCTTCGTTTATCTCATCAACCTAATTTCAATTTATTAAGTCGTCACCATTTTCAATTTATTCTGATGATTGTAGTTCTTCTTTATATGACTATATACATTAGGTAGTGTCAAGGCCCCTTTCAACCTGCTACAAACCACTCTTCTTGTAACTTCGTATAAAGCCTACCACTCATCAAATCTTTGAATCTTATATTATAATCTTTTACTATATTTAAGGGATGTTATTTAATTTCTTTCGATTTATGGGTCGGAAGATGTTCGCTATTTTAAGATCAAAATAATGTTGGAAACTTTCGTTTAACTCTTTTTGTCTACCAATCGTATTTTCTTTCTATATATATAAGAAATTTTTTTTTTTTTCTACCAAATTTTGTTTAATTCTTTTTTTCTACCTATCGTATTATATATATATATATAAATTTTGTATTTTTATTATATAAGAAAATTAAATTTTACAACGATGTTTGAGTTTTTTTTAGATAAATTGTATGAAATATTGGAACTTTTAATGTTTCGATTGAACACTTGACCCATTATCAAGAACAAATAAAGTTCAAATAATAAAACTCATAATGAATGGAGTGTCCACTAAAAATGTTGGAAGTTTCAATATTTTATACATATTTTATCTCCAAAAAGTTCAAGCAACATTATGATTAATATTGAAACCTTCAATACTTTCAATGTTTCTAGTGAACACTCCACCCATTATTATTATTATTATGTGAAATCTGTAAGAAAATATAAAAAATCCACCGAAAAATACTCTTTCATATGTTTTTATAAATAAATTATCTACATTTTAAAAATAAAAGAGGATGGAGGATGGGAGGGGAGAAATTATAAACAATTTGTATTTTTCATAAACAATTAATATTTTATTTTAATATAAATAATAAAAAGCGTAAAAACTTAATTGATTCAAAATTTTATTTAATTTTTAATAATTAAATGGAAGACAAAATGTTTGAAAATATCGTTTTGGCATAATAAAACTTTGATCAGACACGAAATTTTTTTGTTGAATTTATATCACATTTATAAAAAAGAAAAGATTCTTTTAACTTTTTTCCTATTATCCCATTAAACGGGCATTTTCCAACATTTACTAAATCAATCACAACAAAGTCAATTGGCACCAGCAACAAAGTCAATTATGCAGTAATAATAAAAGAGAAAGAAGCRTTCAGACTTTGAACCATTCAATATGCGAGCTTTCAATTTCTGAACTCACATGTCGTTATCAAGGTGGTACCCATACTTAAATATCTTGAAACAGGCAGTCATAAGTTACCGCAGTTGTAATAACAGTAGCGGCGCAAGAGGGGGGAAATTACTGATCGGGATTAGTCGATTATTCGACTATTCAAACTTCTGTATCGAGAATCCGTGAAGATAACGTGATTGACTAATTAGAATCACGGGCTATGTCTATATCAAATATTTACATTAGAAAACTGGTTTTTTTGAGTCGAGTGGGAAGTTCATAAATGGATTAATTTACTTTTTTTTTTTATATAATTTCATTTAATTAACAAAAAATTGTTTTTAGAAGTTTCTATCGGAGATGACTTAAATCATCGATATTTAAAAAAAAGAAAGTAGAACATAACTTTATCTAATTGAAAAGAAACTTATTTAAAAAGTTAAGTACAAAATTTTACCTCCTTTCTTTAAAAAAAAATAGACTCATTACCGAAATTAAGTTTGTCCACTAAAACGTGAAAGCAATAAATTAAAACGAACAGGGAGGGAAGTACGGCAGTAAGAGTGGATGGCGTTAGGCGCAGGGAATCCGGATGGAATGAATGAAGGGAATGCGGCATTATGAGGGTTTCAGGGCGGTTTGACCACGCGGAGTTCAGTCGTTCATCTTAATAGCCCAAGCAATTAAAAGACAAACCTAGCTGCCGTCCTAGTACAGCCAGCATTATAGGTCGCGAGCTCGAAACACGGCAGGGCAAATTTTTCATTGCAATGACCACGTCGGACCTTTTCATCCACGACGATGATGCTGTACAATTAATTCCTCTGTAACTCCAATTCCCAAGGATTTCAGGCTGCAGATGATCTCGACTCTTGTATTGTTCAAACAAGCTCCGAATTCTTCTGTATACGCTGATATCAACAGAGGACGGAAGTATTACAGACAGATAGGCATCACGGGTGCCAAGTGCAGCTGTGGTTGCTTCGGTTCTGCCATGGAAACCGAGGCGAACAGTGTGGCGCTATCTGAGTCGGAATCCTTCTGGCCGAGATTCAAAGGGCGTATGAAACGGAAAAACAAAAAGCAGTCTTCCAAGCCAAGCCCTTCCTCAAACTACGCTGTCGAGATTTCGCCTGCTCAGCTTATCAACGGGAAATCAGCGGCTTTGGTGAGGATTGGTTCGATTTCCCGAGATGGAGAATTCATTCCTGTAATTCTGTCGCCTGTCCGGAAAGCAATATCCAATGAGCGGCAGGTCACCAAGAAGAAGAAGAAGAAGACGACACTGGGATTCGATGCTGCCGAGATTAAGGTCAAGCCACGCGAATCGGAAGTTTGCACTCAAGAATTTGGTCCAAATCAGATTTCCGAAGAACAAGAAGAGGTTGCCGTGAGAAAGTTCGATCGCAGATCGTGGGTTCGAGTCGCCAAGGCGTTTCGGTTCTCAACGGTAAGCAACCACTCTTGGGCTTCGATATTTAGCCTATATCAGCAATTATTAGTGTTGGATGTATGTAACTAGAAGGAATGTATGACTGAAGTTGTCGTTCTCTGCTATTTTTGTCTGGCAGGCGCCTGATTTGCATCCGACAAGCCTTAATAGGACGAAGATTTCACAAGACTCGCACCAAGTAGGCCACGCAAAGGATACCGAAACGGCAGTGATCGAGCAGCACGAAGGGCAAGAGATCCAGCAAGAGAATGAGGTAGCCGACTCAATCGTCGAACCAATCGACCAACCATCTAAGCCTAGTCAAATCTCCGACAAAGTAGATTCCAGGTGCCGCAAGATGTTGAATTGTACTGATTTTCACAAGGCGAGTTCTCATGCCAGCGCGCCTAAYMCCCCTTTGAAACGTCGGGGGATCAAATCCGTTCCCCTCTGCTCGTCGTCCTCGTATCCGGAGCTTCCGCGACCAGACATGAGTAGTACTACACCTAATTCACAGCCTAAGAAGCTTAWTGTRTCGGCCRAAAGAAAGGGAACCATTACAGGAAACGCAACAGGYGAAGGTRAAGGATACAAGACGGCTATAAATTTCTCGGTTTTGATTATAATTGTGGGATGCCTGGTWCTGTTCTCAGACAGGCTCTTAGCCGTCGTGTGTACTTCCATATGGTGGTATATACTTCCCAGCCTGCTGAAGATAAATAGAGCGTCAACAGCAGGAGGAGGAGGTGTTAACAATGGCAGATCAGATCTGAAACACCCGAGACCAAGAAAATTTAACAGGAGTCTGAGCGACGTGAGCGCTGCCATTCAAAAGGGTGGATACCGAAAGAAATAAAGCAATAATACAAGACATGCGCGAATAAATAGGTATATGTGAGGGATTTGCAGAGGTATTGTTATGGAGGAGCAGCCATTTCAATTTCAACGGAATCATCTCATTCCTGGCCTTTCTCGCAAAATAGTTTCTGTTTCTACTTTTCGTCTGTATAAATTAGTCTGTCCAGTCGAGTGTCTGCAGTAAGAATTGTGTATGGTGTGTATCCACTGAAGTGATAAAATGAGAGAAAAAACCAGAATTCTTCTCTTCAAGAGAATGATATTTGTCATGATAGTTTTAGCATTCATTTAATCGAGTGTTTTGTTTTTTAACCTCAAAGTGGTCGGAGTATTTGTACTTTACAGACTAGGAAGCGGCCTGGGCAGTTAATTGTACCATTCATGATTCAATCTTCTTCAAAATGCAAAGCTTATCTGCAAGAGACCCTCCATTGCAGTGCAAACCATGGTAAAAAAGTTGGAAGAGGTTAATTTGATCGGAAATGAACCTTTTTTATGTCGGTTAAAATTGTAAAAAAATTAATATAATTTCAGATATGTTTAGAATTTTATTAATTATAAATGAATTAAAAATTTTATTAATAAAAACTCTAATTTTTATATCATACACAACTAAATTTTTTTATCCAAACAAAAATAATTCAACTTTTATATAGAAACCTCGTTTCAAATTAAAAACTGTTAAATATTATTGAGATCGTTTTGATTAATTTTTTTTGAAAAATAACTTCCTCGATGTAGAATTGTTTGGTGAAGTTAAATTTAGATAAAAAAAAAACATACATATAAATCAACAGGAAATATATATTTTTCTATATTAAACTTAATTTAATGATAAAATAAGGTTTAAAGCTTTTGGAAATGCCAATTCACTTTAATGATGACTTTGTACACGCAGTGAGAATAAGAACCAACTTTTGTTCATATAGAGTAATAATATGTTTCAATTGAATTCCCTTTTTTAAATCTCTTGTTTACTATTTTAAAGAATTAATTAGGTATTATCGCTGAAAAGTGTGTGTCTGTCTTCACATTAGGAAGAACTTTTTCATCATTCCTTCTCAATTGATTATTCCCAATTTGTACCATGCTTTAAACGATTCCCTTTTCTCAATTTGGATGAGTACTGGTATAATCATTTCAGAGTAATTCAATGCTTAAAATTATATAATTTTTTCAAACTATAAAATTGGACATCAAATACCTTTTCGCATTCCTTCCAAAGTCAATGTATTTACATGAACTTCGTGGCAGGCTGAAGTTTCTCGTGCATTTCGTAGAAACAGGTGGGGACTTCTTGTTGTGAAGTACACAGTATCTAAAAGACTGCTTAGGATAAAAGCTATTTAAAATGGTTTCCTTTCTGCGAAGTTTCAGGGAGTCAGTTTGGCAGGTATTTGGATGGTTTGCATAGTTTTATGGATAAAATCTTTGAAAGAAATACTTCATACTTAATTTTATCAATTTTTTTTATCTGATTTAGAAAGTTGATTGATCGAGTACAGTATATATCATCTTTAATGTATCGCCGCAGAGTGTATGTCGCTTACCCTTGATTGAGTGGTCGGAGCAGTAAACAGAATATTAATGACTGCCTGCCGAGAAATAAGAGGAATTATTGATCAGTAAATATGGACAAATATTTATAGCAGGCAATCATCAGGAAGCTATAGGTAAGAAAGTGTGGGTTAGTCTAAATGTTTTGTTTCACGGTGTGACCCACTCAGCGTTCACTATCCTTCGCGGTAATGTGGAAGGAATCTGGAAGGAGTCACGTCGGCCGGCCAGGTGGATATATTAATACCGCACAGGAAGAAAGGAGGAGATAGTGTTTTAATGTGGAATTAAATGCAGTCATAACTTGTAATTTCGTACATCGCAATTTACACAAGTTCGCATGACAAAATATTAAAGGCAAAACATCAAAATTGGAATCCGGTAGTGTATTATATATATATATATATAATTTAATATGAATATTTTTTGGGTTAGAGGTTAAGTTATAATATAGGATAATATTTTGTGTTAATTTCATATTGAATGTAATTTTTATGATCAGAAAAGATATTGGATTTTTTTTGCAAAACTGTAGTCTAAATTTTCTAAGTTTTGAATATTTTTTAGCAATATTTTTAGGGGATATTTGTTTTAAATATTGTGAGAAATTGTTAGATCTTCAAATTTAAATGATTATTTTTGTGTAATCTTAGTGTTTTAGGGATTTTCAGTATGCTGAATCTATTTTTATATTCAAAAATAGATTTTAAACAACAGAAAATAGTGATTTCCTGCAGATTTATGATTTATGTATTCCTGTTAAAAAGGCCAAAACTTAAAACAGTTAGACAAGACCTCTTGCAAATACTATTCACTTGAAACTTCTTTTAGATTTTAGAATAAACGCTAAAACTACTTTGGATTACTTAACAACTTATATATATAAGAAAATATATTAAGAACCTAAAACCCAAAGACATTTGACAAAAGTAAAAGTCAACCTCATCCAAATTATTTTAGATGATTTAATTTTTTTAAATAATAATTAATTTTAAATAATAACCAACAATAAATTTACCATATTTTAATTTTAAGAAATTAAATAAAGACATTTTCAAGTAAATATAATGGTGATTGTGAAAGTTTTATGACAAACATTAATGTTAAGTAACGAACAAACTTGTCATCAATATTGACAAAACTTTAATTATTTTAATATTCGGGATGAAGTTATTACCTGGAAGGGGATGGTTTGACCCTAAACTTTCTTCAATGTGATCCAAGAAGTCAAGCAATCAATCGATATTTTTACAAAGACATTGCTGTCGCGAGAAGGTTGGAATTTCAAATCCAACCAGCCGTCAAATTTGACGGTTTCTACAACTTTTAACTTTTGTTATGCCCGTTTTGACGTATCGAAGGAAGAAGACTGACGGTTTTTCGAAAATTGTTTCCGTAATTTGACGGACAAATTGACTCATGACGGACAATTTACCCAATTTACCCGTCAAATTCCATACCTCGAGAGATCGCCACGTAACTACGCTACACGTGATTAATGAAGTTCCGCCGAAATAAATCCAAATGTCATACAAAACGTTTTTTTATACCTGCCTAAGGCAGGACATATTGTAATGGTTTTCATGATAACATTTTGATTTTTAATTAATTTATAATAATTTAAACTTTTTTATAAAGCTTATTAAAGTTTTTATAAAATTTATATATTAAATTAAATATTTTTGAAATTTAGGCAGGACATATGTAATGGTTTTCAGGATAACATTTTGATTTTTAATTAATTTATAATAATTTAGACTTTTTTATAAAGCTTATTGAAGTTTTTATAAAATTTATATATTAAATTAAATATTTTTGAAATTTTAAAATAATTTTGAAATATAAATTTATATTTTATGATTGGTTGATATTTTGGAAGTGATTAATTTTATATGATTTCATACCAAATGATCACATACAAAAATAATTTTGCAATTATTTTATTGTTGTCCATTATCCTGTAATAATTGACTCCCATCATAACTTGTTACAACTCGAGTGCTACAATGTTGTGGATTATGCCTTGTTGTGAACCAACATGTCCAATGGGGATGTTGCGGAGCTTACCTTACTGTGAATCCACGTGTTTTACAAGGACCTCATGGGAGTTGGTGGGCCACCTACAAGAGGAAGAATAATCGATTTGGAAGAAGTTAAACCGTCGCCACAATTGTCCAACTTCCAACGCACTGGTTAAAAGAAAGGAGGGAAATGGGGAAAAGAGGTTATTTTTGGGGGGTTCAGTGCAGTTCGAGTAAGATTCAACGAGTTTCCAGGGGGATCTTGAACGAAGAATTATTATCACTTTAAAGGGGTTGATGGTCTGAGTCTGAGAACAATTGGACAAAAGGGCACATCTGTTGTTACATTTTATTACTTATTTTCCATACGAGCGACTTCCTCAAGTTTGTTATAGAAACATTTCTTAATTATTCACTAATAGGCGGTAGAAGAAGGAAGAAGGCAATTCTTTGGTTCGTTGATTTCATTATGTGTCAAGTGCGGTTTAGTGTCAACGTGGGAGAGTAAGAAGGTATAAGGAGCATTGTTCGCTTCAAAACACCTCAAATATATTTCTAAACATTTGTTGACCACTTCAGTTTGACCATCAATCTCATGATGATAATTTGTGTTGAGATGCAATTGGGTACTTTGGAGCTTGAACAGTGCTTGCCAAAAATTGTTGGTGAAATTTGGGTCGTGATCAGAAACAATAGAATGTGGCATGCCATGAAATTTGAAGACTTAATCCATGAAAAGTTGATCCACATTGGATGTTGTAAATGGGTGTTGAAGAGCACATAAATGAGCATATTTGGAAAGACGATCAACTACCACCATGATGACTGATTTATTACTTGATTTAGGTAAGCCTACAATAAAATCCATAGAGATATCACGCCAAATAGCAGGTGGAATCGGAAGCGGTTGTAGTGTGCCAGGAGATTTGACTGTTTCACCCTTGTTGCGTTGACACACATCACATTCAACCAAAAAATTACGAACGTCCTGTTTCATACCATCCCAGAAAAAAGAACGTTTGACCCGATCATACGTTTTGGTAAACCCTGAATGCCCAGCTGTGGGTGTAGCATGAAGCTCAAAAAGTACCATGGATTTAAGTTTTGACTGTGTACTTAAATACAAACAACCTTTGTATTGAAGCTCATCATTGAGCCAAGAGTACCCTGGGGAGACCGGAGAATTGGAATGCAATTGTTGTATCAGATGTGAATTTTTGGGATTTTGTAGCCATTCCTAGAAAACAGCTTGGAGCCAATCTAGTGCAATGAAGGAGAGAGAAAAAGGGACCCTTCATCTTCATATTTTCTGGAAAGTGCATCAACAACCACATTGTCTTTTCCTTTTTTGTAAATGATCTCATAATCATATCCAAAGAGCTTAGTCACTCATTTTTGTTGCTCGGAGGAGGAAAGGCGTTGTTCCAGAAAATACTTGAGACTTTGATGATCTGTCTTAATTTGGAAGTGTTTCCCCAATAGATACGGGCGCCAAAGATCCACAGCATGCAAAACAACTAACATTTCCTTTTCATAGATTGATTTTCCCAAATTTCACTCTGACAGTTGTTTGCTGGTAAAGGCCAAAGGCCGACCCTCTTGCATAAGGACGGCGCCAATTCATTTCCTGGAAGCATCACATTCCAGGACAAAGGTCTTTGTGAAATCAGGAAGGGCCTGGACTAGAGTGGTACACATGGCCATCTTCAAGGTTTGAAAATCCTGAGCAGTTGTTAGAGTCCAAGTGAAAGAATTCTTTTTAAGGAAAGCAGTGAGAGGTGTCGCAATCTATCCATAATTCTTAACAAACTTGCGATAATAACCTGTTAAACCCAGAAATCCACGCAATATTTTGAGATTCTTTGGGTGAGGCCAATCTTGCATAGCTTCAATCTTTTTAGGATCCACCCTGACACCGGCCTTGCCAACAAGATGACCCAAGTACTCGACTTCTGAGGTGCCAAAATCACATTTAGATTGTTTGAGGAAAAGTTGGTGCTGCGAGAGTAGATGGAGAATTTGATCCACATGGAAAAGATGAGATTGGCAAGTTTTACTATAGATGAGAATATCATCAAAGAAAACTAAGACAAAGTGACGGAGAAAAGGACGAAAGACATGATTCATGAGGCTTTGGAAGGTGGAGGGGGCATTACATAGGCCAAAGGGCATGACCAAAATCTCATAGTGACCCTCATGAGTTCGAAAGGCAGTCTTGGGTATGTCAGCTTCTTGCATATGTATATGGTGGTAGCCAGAACGTAGATCAAGTTTAGTGAAGTACTGAGCACCACTCAGCTCATCCAAGAGATCATCAATGACAGGAATGGGGAACCTGTCCTTGATGGTGAGCTTATTGAGGGCACGAAAGTTAGGACACATGCGCCAAGTACCTTCTTTCTTATGTACCATGACCATAGGGGAAGAATAAGGGCTGGTACTAGGGCAGATAACACCTGCTTGGAGCAATTCCTGCACTATTTTCTCAATTTCATTCTTTTGGGCAAAGAGGTGGCGATAAGGACAAATTAATTACACCATCCATTAGAACAAGTGTGAGATGGTTTGTAGATGAATACCCAAGGTTGATTAAACTTCCCCACTTGACATTTACACATATTCAACTCAATGTGCAATGTTTCCATCAAACAGAAGCAAACTAAGTAAGGGAAAGGAAATTATAGATGATTAATTAATTAAGATAATGCCCAAATCAATTCATAATAAGTATGAGTCAATTATTTGACTTGTTTGCTTCGTTGGTTGTCAGGGAATTTCAAGGAACCCCCAATGCCATTGACCTCAATGCATCAATATTTGGCATAGTTCCTAGAAGGGAAACCACTGTTGTAGGAAAATCTCCCTGCGGACAGGTAGATGACCTCAAAGAGTTTGACCTTAACTCTAAGACAGAAAATGCTTAACGTGGACACTAACTTCCTTTCAAATCTATCTAAACTAACACATGAGAAGGAAGGATAACAAAAGTACCTCTTTATCAACGTTCGTCCCTGCACGCTTCGAGTTGCGCTCCAATCCTTTGCTCCTCGCTGGATCCTATGGACAAAACAAGATACGACCACTTCCTACTCTATTTATGTTAACTTGAAAACAGATCTATCAATTAATGATAAGTTCATGTGACATTACACACAAACTAAAAAGAAACAGGCCAAGCGTGTCATATTAATGAGAATAACGACAATAGTACTTACAATCATAGATGCGAGCACGACAGCTTCGTCAAGTCCCCTTTGTCTAACCCTTTCCTGAAAGATCCACAATCTGGATAACAACAACTTCACTGATCACTCTCCTTTGGCTGACTGTGTGTTTCTTATGAGATCATAAGTTTCATGCTAGTAATTCTTCCCCCTTTCCACCATCATAGAGCCTGCTTTTATAGGTTAAGAGGAGCTTAACCTCTTGAGTTATCTTTAGAACAAGTTGGGAACCTTCTCCTTAGATCAGAGATCTCTTGATGAAACCAAGAATTCGAATACAACTGCCTCCTAATCTCGAAAGATCCTCTCCTTATTCTCCTCAACGGGCCAACTACTGCCCCAGATTAGGCAGCGCTCCCTTAGAAGGGGCATCAGAGCGCTGGAGCGCTCCTTGAGAAGCTTAGGGTGAGCGCCAGCGCCCTCAAAGTGAGTAGCGCTCCTTCAAAAGGGGCAGTGGGCGTTATAACGCTCCTTGATGCCTTGTAGGGAAGCGCCAGCGCTCCTAAGGCTGATATAGGGGAGCACTCCCCCTCAAAACCCTTATTTCAGAGCTCTGTTCAGGTGTTAAGAGTTCTTTGACTTCAGTTAACCAGTTCTTCTGCTTCAAATCAGGTACATGAGATGTTTTAAGTGCCTCCTTAGTGTCGTCATTGAGGCAGTATGTGTGAACAACGTTTGCGACACTTATGAACAACTTGCGACACTTGCGAAAGTTGTAAGGAAGATGCGACACTTACGACAATTGAGAGGGGCATGCGACACTTATCCAGTTGAGTAATTTTGACGTGTAACAGATTGCCCCCCAAAGTACGAAGTTTAGAAGATGTGAACTGATAACTGAAATACTTTGTAGACGTTCAAGCAAGGATATAGACTCGGAGAACCTGACGGAAGCTGCACACAAACATCCAACAAATATCATGACATATTTCAAAACCCAAGGAAGGCATATCTATGCTTGGGTGATCAAGACTTGCAAGATATGGCCGCCATAAAATACACTGCGGATCCATAATTGTATTGATAAAAAGGTATAGCCACCAAAGATACAATGTGGATCTATACTCTGATAGCTCAGACTGATCGTAGCCACGAAAAATACACAGTGAATCTACGAGATGACAATACATAGCCACGACCAATACAAAGTGGATCTATGTAACAGTGTATGTGTTGTTTGTCCAAGTAGAAACTCCTTCGCAACCTGGGTAAAGCATATATCAAAGTGGTCAGTCGACCCAGGGTCTTCTTACCAATCCCAACACGGTACGATTCCAACCATGTGAATAAATGTCTTGACGTCGAACATGGCGGAAACCACTTGATTACCGGTCAATGATGTAAACCGTTAACAAGTGCGAGGGAGATCACCATTAATGTCGATGATTCCCAAGGTACCCTAGTACATTCCAGCGAATGTGAATAGATGAGCTGAGGTCGAACATCCGTGGAATCATTCGATCAGAGGTCAATGATGTAGACCTACTGTCGAATGTGAGGAGGCCTGCTATTGAGGCATGCAGGTCCCAAAGTACTAACTGGTTTCTAAGTCTGATTCCCGGATAATGTGTTGAAGTCGACAGGAATAGACTCGTCGAGGGAGAGCCTTGATGTATCCCCCATCAACGACACGAAACGGACATAGAGATGTAATTGGTAGATCAAAAGGACATGGACTGACACTGGTTTTGATGCAAGATATTTGGGATGGCTGACTCTCGAGGCGGATACTTCCCTTGAACACTAAGGCACAGCAACGAAACATGACATGGACCAAAACTATGCAATGGGTACTGTGACTTGCGTCAGGTGACCTAAAGGAGTGAAAGGGGCTCAAAAGATTGGCTCAGTGCAGAGGTTCAGCGGATTATGATATATGCAGATGACAAAGTGCTATGTTCAAGGGCGACTCTAAGAAGTGCTAGATGATGTTCTCAAGAGACTGCTTGGCTTGCTCCTTTCAATTTTTCCCCCATCCAGATGGACGAGTACCTCTTTTTGATTTAATGAGCTCGAGGAGGATAACACATGCTCGATATAAATCACCTTCAGTAAGTTCCTCTTCCTTTGTTTAACGAACCGGAAGAAGTAAGGGTTCGTTCCCATAGGGGTCTGTCGATGTGTGCTTTAATGAGTCCAAAGACAGAAAACTCGAAGGTTTTTTGGGATTATAGAGTTTGGAAAAACACTTAAAAGATAACTCTCTCAGTTCCTTTTTCGTACAGTAGTCCAACGAGACCGAAAAAGGGTTAAACTCGCTCGGAAGATGCCCTTTCTGACCTTTTAACGAGTGTGAAAGGAAGCAAGGTCACTCGACAATCTTTTCATATTTAGAGAGTTTGAAAAGGGTTTAAAGGAGACTCCAGGGGGGTTCCTTTTTCGTGTGTTCATATCCGTACGGGTCCGAAAAAGAGATAAAAGTTTACCCGGTTACATTCTCATGTATTTACGAGCACGAGAAAGAACAAAGACTAAGCTCGGTATGCCCCCAGCTTGAAAGCTGGTGGCTTAGCTCCAGAATGATCATCAAAAGCTGGAGACATGCCCCCCAAGCTTCAATTTATTCACCGACTTTGAGGTTGTCACCAATTTCTGTGCTAGATGGAGAAAAAGGATACAGTTGGATGAAATGAAGGTTCAAGAGAGGTGACTGTTTCATTTTTTAACGAGCTTGACACAGAAAAATAACTATGCTCAGGGTTCTAGGTTCGATCCCCAGATTGTTGTTTCATTTTTTAACGAGCTTTCTACAGAGAAGAAAACTATGCTCAAAGCCTCTGTTTCATTTTTTAACGAGCTTTCCACAGAGAAGAGAAACTATGCTCGCTGACTTCTGTTTCATTTTTTAACGAGCTTGCCATAGAGAAGGGAAACTATGCTCGTGATGCCCCCAGCATGAAAGCTAGTGGCCTCTGTTTCATTTTTTAACGAGCTTGCCACAGAGAAGAGAAACTATGCTCGTGGCTTCTTTTTGATCATGGCTTCCAAGAGGATAACGTTCTGGAAGGATACCATGTCAAGGGACAAAACTCGATCATGGCCTCCGAGAGATCTTCACTGGATGGGAGATAATCACTCAGGGAGGAATACATGTCGAGGGCCGTGATAGGAGTAAGGATATCAGGCTCCAATAAACCTATCGAAGAAATCACCAAGTCAACTACCGGATCCAAATCATCGGAAGTTGAAAACATAGGAGGTGATAAAAAATCGACACCAGGAGGGGAGATAGACTGTATATCTGCCCGGACTTCTTCACGCAGAGGAAGAAAAGAGGATCAGGGATGGTGATTATCCTAAGGTAGCTTGTCAATGTGAAACATTTCCGGCATAGGAAAAGTCGGGGAAGTGTAGTGGATCGCAGTCGACAAGGAAACCGACCATGGTTGCATCGATGAAATGTCAGGTGCCAATAGATGTTGGTCATCTGACGAGGGAGAAGTGAATTGGGTAGAAACGTATGATGGTTTGGCTGGGCTAAGTGGCACGGTGTCACTTAGTGCATCGAATTCCAATGGACAAGGTGCAACCCAGGGGTCAGATGATCTCAAAGATCGATAAGCTGCGGTAAAAATCATATGGACCGTGGCAACGTGATGTATAGTTGGTGGAAGTGGTGTAGGGAAGGTGCCCATGAGGCTAGAATCTTTTAGTAAGCCAACACCAACGCTTTCATACGTGATCTTGTGGTCTCCCAGAAAAGGAATATTGTTGGTAGCATGAATGCGAGCATCGGGTGTACAGAAATCCAACTGATCAACAGTGACGATTTTGCCCTGATGAGGAAATTGTGCACATCGAAAGACCGATGAGGCAACAACAGTCATAGCATAAAACCAACTCCTTCCAAGTAACAAGTTGTAATCGAGGGGAGCATCGACCACCTCGACATCAATGGTAACAGTTTTGTCATCCAATTGGATGGGTAGGGACTGTAAAAGCCCATGAGGATGAAAACCTCGCCCATCGAAGGCACGTAACATCGTTGGGGATTTATTGAGTGCTGGTGATTTTAAACCTTTCCAACACGCTAAAGACATAACACAAGTCGAGGCTCCCTCATCCAGAATCGTTCGGTGGATTTGTTGATTGTGGACAACAACATCAACTTGGAAAGCAAGTTGGTGGGAGAGTAGAGACGTATAATTATCCAGGTTAAAAATGATCTGGTTGGACGACTCAGGATCAACAGCACCAAGAGCAACTAAGAGAGTTTTACGTTGACTGGGGCAGTGCTGTAAAACTTCCAAGGCGGACATAGCACACGGGGCTTGGGCCAAATCTTCTACAATATTGTAATTTTGGGCAGCCCGTGAATTAGGATTTAAGGTAKATTTCCGGATGGTGCTCTTAGGAGGGCGTAAGATAGAGTCGAACGTGGGTTTCTCAATCTGGAGTGGTCCAGAAGGAGGATTAACCGATGGAAGACTAACATAGGACGATGATGGATCTGGTAAAGTACCAGTACCGTTAACGTCTTTTCCTTTATCGGGGTTACCTGGTGTGTCGTATGCCTTAGAGCGAGTGGTTAAATTGATCCCATTAAACATATAAATATGTGCACTCGACGAGGCCTCATCATGAGGATTGCTAGAACTGCCCCCAAGCGAGGGGGTTTGAGCAACCATGGATTGCTGCTGTGGAAAAGGATGAGTAAGCACAGCGGGTTGTGACTTTCTTTGGAAAATTTTGGCCACTTCATCACGATGTGGACAATCTCGGGTGTAGTGATTGTCACCGCAAATGAGACACGGGAATTTCAACTTCCGTTGTGTTTGCTTTTCGGCAGCAGGCGTTTGATTCTTTGTTTGTTCATTATTATTCTTTGATCTATTCTTCATTTTCTTCTTACCTCCGGATTGTTGTGAAGGGGCAGATTGAACCGTATTCACCTTAGAGATCTGAGTTTGAGGGGAGGTAGAGGGGGATGTGAGCGATTGGGAAACAGGTTGAGCTTTGACGGAGCCGATGACACCATCCGCATGAGATGAGGATGATGGTTTAGATGGATCGGTATTAGCTCGAGTAGTGTTCAGAAGCAAATCATACAAAGTACCAGATTGGGAATAAACCAAATCTAGATACTGAGCCCGAGCGATGGCTTGTTCCTCAGTGACTGCACCACCCATAGCAACATCGCGAGCGATCGGTGGTAGCAGTGATTTCGTGAACCATTCCGCCAATAATATGTCGGGGATGACGGCCTTGATCATCCTTCGTCGTCGTCTCCACTCATGAATATGGTCAGAGATATGCACGGCATTAGTTTGACGAAGGGAGGTCAAGAGTTCAGTACTCGTTTCGTAGCGAATAGGCAATTGAAAGTGCATGAGGAAAGACATGGAAAGGGAATTGAAATCATGAAAATAAGCGCATGGTAGTTCAATATACCACTTTGCTGTCAAACCGCTAAGTGTTCGTTGGAAAAGATGCAAATGAATAGAATCATCCATGAGGGAGTTTGATGAACACCACAAATGGAAAGTCATAACATGGTTGTTTGGATCTTCACCAGGGTTTCCGTCAAATTTAGGAATATCAAAAGGAAGTTTAGCTGGAATGATTGGCCAAACCAATGAATGATAAATGGGATCATTAGTTAACCGAGACAAGTCTGGGAGATCCAGAGTCGCAAGGAAAGGTAGCTGTCGGTTAATTTGTGAATGATACTGGTGCAGCATAGGAACACTGGTAGGACCATAAGTTGGGTTAGATGGATAGTTGTACCCAGTAGGTCCTCCTACATACGGTTGTTGCTGGCCAGGATAATAAGGATTCAATGATGAATGAGAAACGTTGGCATGACCCGATGGGTTTTGAGCATTATAGGCCGGGTGATTTGCTTGCCCATGAGGAGGATAGACATTTTTCCCTTGAGGATGGTAAGGAGTAGATCCCAAAGGTGGGTACGCATTAGACCCATGAGGAGGATAAGATTGTGGTCCCGGAGTGCTCCAAGTGGTGTTTTGGATGCCACCCAAATGAGATTATGGGTACGATGTCCCGGAAGGACCAGGATTGGGTACCCCTCCTAATGGGTTATTATAAGAGTGCCCCCCAACGTGGGGTTGAGTGAAAGTGCCTCCTGAATATATTCTCCAGGGTTGTGAAGGGTTTCCAACCAACGGGGTTTGCCCCCCTGCCAGGGGTGGATTTATGACTGGGGTATGACTGGCAGACGGAGGTTGCCCTCCAGGAGGAGGATGAAAAGGGGGCTGTCCCCCGGAAGGGGTAGGCCCACCATGGAACGGTAGTCCTCCAGGAGGAAAAGGTGCGTTGGATGGTGGTTTCCCTCCAGCCAGTTGTGTTTGGCCAGCAGGGATCTGTATTCTTGGGTGAGCAGATGTGATGGGTCCATCATTAGGACGGACTTGCACTGGTGTAGCAGTAGGGTTAACAACTCGATCGACTGGGTGACTCATGGTTTGACCGGATGGTCCTGTTTCACTAGGAGGGTTATCAAGATGGAATGGTTGTCGAAAGGATTCGAAATGTTCATAGAGATCGCGTCCTGATGAAGTCCTCCAAACAGAACGAGCGGGTGTGGGATTGGTATCTACTGCGGTGTCAGGACGAATAGGAGTCCTATATTCCTCACCAAAGATTGGTTGCGTGGATCCCATATATGTTTCGGTAAAAATCCTCTCTGGTAATCGTGGGACTTATTCGTCTATGACGTTCCCAAGGGAGTCTAAACGAAGTAAAAGTGGTTCGAGAGGGGTCACCAAAGTGGGATTCACAATCGTGACAAAAGCGTCTTCCGGGTTATCTAACGGAGGAGCAATAGCACTTTCAGCGTCAAATGGGTTTTCTACTTCTCTACGGTGGTCGTCTTCAGGGGGGTTAGGAGGTAAGGGTTGATAGCCTTCTGGAGGCATCCCTTGCATCCTACGTGATCGGCGAAGACCTTGATCGTCCACGGACTCAATTGTGGAGAAAGGCAGAACACACTGAAGATCTAGGGACAACTAATGAAAAGAAACAACACACGCTAACAAAATCTAGGAATCACAACCAAGCAAACATGACCTTCTTTTGATGACCGTACTAGTTGGTGATGAAATCCAATGTCATGTGATCAAGTCCAGAAGGGGCGGGGATAGGGTGGAACAGTTACAATGGCGACCTGCTTAACGGACTTACGCCTTGGTGCAAGCTTCCACGCAGTAATTGTGGATTTACCCTCCAAGGAGCCCGAGTGAGTTTGACCAATGTCTACTCCAGGTACAGTGAGACTTCCCGTCACCGTCACCTTGTGTATGACCCTAAAGATTATGGCCACTAAGGTTACCAATTTGTAGTCAGCCCCTGGGCGGGAACAATCGACAGTCCGATCAGAACGTATGGGCAGGGTATCGAGCCTGAAATCAACTAAAAGGATTCCACGCAGTAATTGTGGATTTACCTTGAAGTGACCCCCATAATACGATCTGACCACCACAATCAGTTAAACCATGGAGGGTTAGTCCCCGTAGCTTACCCGAATGCGACCTTGTGCGTAACCCCTGTGTGAGAGGGGGATCCCAAGCAGACTTATACGATGATTGGATTTGACTCTCCCTAACTCAGGATACTACTGTTTGTTTTGGAAACTTTGGAGAGTTATGCTCACAACGTAATCCAAAGTACTAAGCCTAGTCTACTGTTGGTGGAGGATCCTAGAAAAGAAAAAGTTCTAAATAATTTTTAATTAGCGTTGATTTTATGGCTGTTCTTTACGCAAAAAGGGGTGCATGGAAGTGAAACGAATGGAATTATGAATCAGTCCCAAAAATGCATCAAAGATGATAAGCAGTCATTTGTTTTCGATGAACATCTATCTAAGGGAGAGAGAGAGAGTTCTTTTCACCAACAAGCACAAATAAGGAGTGTCCTCAAACAATTATTTTTCTCAATCAAATCCTGATGTAATGTTAAAACTTTTGATATGCCTTCTAACATACACAATCAATCATGAAGATGCTTTTTATTGTTTGCATGTGAATAATGATCAATTCAACACAATGCTTGTCTTGTTAATTGTCTTTTTGTATGAATGAAAATCAAACTAGCACAAGCAAAAGTCATACAAACAATACACCCTTTCGTTGCAATTAAAACGAAAAGCGAAAGAAAAGAAACAATCAAAGAGAAAACAAACTTCACACCCAAAAGAAAGAGTTGAAGAACAACGATCTTGATTAAAATCAAGATGAAGAGGTCTGTAGGCCTTTGATGACCTTCACCAGGGTTTTTACTCAGTTAAGCAGAGAGAAAGACAATGCATGAGTCTTGGACTCTAATCAACAGAAAAACTCAATAACAATAGTGAAGAAGGCTACAAAATCTAACTAGTAAGATGTTTATTCTTCAAGCAAAAGCCAGATGTCAAGGCTGAAAGGGAAGAAACATTGACTCAGAAGGTTACTCAGCAGAGGAGACACAGAGGCAAAACCCAGAAAAAGAAATTATGGAAGGTTTGCTGGCCAAAAAGAGGCTGGAGCTTTGTTGCCAAAGGCAAAGAGCATTATAACGCTCTGTGCAAAGCTATGAGGGAGCGCTGGCGCTCTGTTAACACTGGGACATGGGCGCCAGGTTCAAAAACTCCCAAAAATGTCGAAAAATTCCAAAAATTGCAATTTAAACTCGACAAGTATGCTGAGTATGATGGGGTAAGGAGTCAATCAGCTCATGAAACCAATCAAAAGAGGAGTGAACCAGGTCTGAAACAATCAAGGGGTAGAACAAGGTCAATGAGGAGAAATCAAAACAAGAAGTTTCGATTTGAGGCTATCTCCCCAGTGGAGTCGCCAGTTTCTGTTGTAGGAAAATCTCCCTGCGGACAAGTAGATGACCTCAAAGAGCTTGACCTTAACTCTAAGACAGAAAATGCTTAACGTGGACACTGACTTCCTTTCAAATCTATCTAAACTAACACATGAGAAGGAAGGATAATAGAAGTACCTCTTTATCGATGTTCGTCCCTGCATGCTCCGAGTTGCGCTCCAATCCTTTGCTCCTCGCTGGATCCTGTGGACAAAACAAAATACGACCACTTCCTACTCTATTGATGTTAACTTGAAAACAGATCTATCAATTAATGATAAGTTCATGTGACATTACACACAAACTAGAAAGAAACAGGCCAAGCGTGTCATATTAATGAGAATAACGACAACAATACTTACAATCGTAGATGCAAGCACAGCAACTTTGTCAAGTCCCCTTTGTCTAACCCTTGCTTGAAAGATCCACAATCTGGATAACAACATCTTCACTGATCACTCTCCTTTGGCTGACTGTGTGTTTCTTATGAGATTATAAGTTTCATGCTAGTAATTCTTCCCCCTTTCCACCATCATAGAGCCTGCTTTTATAGGTTAAGAGGAGCTTAACCTCTTGAGTTATATTTAGAACAAGTTGGGAACCTTCTCCTTAGATCAGGGATCTCTTGATGAAACCAAGAATTCGAATACAATTGCCTCCTAATCTCGAAATATCCTCTCCTTATTCTCCTCAACGGGCCAACTACTGCCCCAGATTAGGCAGCGCTCCCTTAGAAGGGGCATTAGAGCGCTGGAGCGCTCCTTGAGAAGCTTAGGGTGAGCGCCAGTGCCCTCAAAGTGAGTAGCGCTCCTTCAGAAGGGGCAGTGGGCATTATAACGCTCCTTGATGCCTTGTAGGGAAGTGCCAGCGCTCCTAAGGCTGATATAGGGGAGCGCTCCCCCTCAAAACCCTTATTTCAGAGCTCTGTTCAGGTGTTAAGAGTTCTTTGACTTCAGTTAACCAGTTCTTTTGCTTCAAATCAGGTACATGAGATGTTTTAAGTGCCTCCTTAGTGTCGTCATTGAGGCAGTATGTGTGAACAGCGTTTGCGACACTTATGAACAACTCGCGACACTTGCGAAAGTTGTAAGGAAGATGCGACACTTACGACAATTGAGAGGGGCATGTGACACTTATCCAGTTGAGTAATTTTGACGTCTAACAACTACGTGTGAAATATTAAAGGAAAAAATGGGATAAGTGTTTCCCTTGATGTTGGCATCACCCTGTTGTCCACTTCATTAGTGAGGTTGACCTCTCATGTTGTACATCACTTGACAAATTTTTCTCCTTGGGTTGGAAATGATGGGATCTCTTCATTCCCTTCAATAATTATTCTCCACACTCTTCTCTTGCTTGTGTAGTTCCTTGGTTGAAGTTCTGAATGAAGCATCCATCTCTTGGTTTTGCGATGTCCATGTATATTGTAGTGATGGAAAAAGTTACTACTACTGCATAGAATACTTGGCATTTTGTTTTTCTCCATGTGCCTATGAATTTGTTTTTGTATTGGGGAAGTCTCCCTACCATTCTTCCTCTAAAATCATTCAAACTTATGGCATGTGGCTTGCTTCTTCCAAAAATAATCCTCAAGACGACCTTTCTTCCCACAAAAGGAACATACCTTATATTACCAATAGCTACCAACTCTATGGATTTTTTTCTTGTATTAGTAAGAAATAATGGGCGTCTTTCTTAATAAAAACCTATTATTCCTTTTTTTCTTGTTTCAATTGATTGGCTTGCTACTTCTTCTAAATGTTTGTGCAGACCAAGTCTCTAAACTTTCCTCATCAGTTCCCTTATACAATCCACCACAAGAAGGATGGAGTGGTACTGTGCTCCCATATTCATTTGTTGTTGTCATTCCTTCTAATGAGAAGGCCAAATCTATAACATATTTTTCCTTCACAAAAGTGACCTTGGTGGGCATGGTATTTGTTAGAATAATGTTGATGTGCTCGTTTCATCATAGGAAATTCTACACCATTTCCACCCATCCATAGGCATAAATCTACTCCCAAGCACCTTAAACTTTGCTAGATAGAATGATTTCGGGAAGCCACACTAGAACCAACAGATAACCAAGAGAGCGCACCTTCTCCAAGTGTAGCGCACAAGAGAAAGTACCATAAAAAAAGAGAAAATTGTACAAATGCAGTTGTTATTGCTCCTCCTCCAAACTTGCGCATTTTTTCTGGGTGACCGAGAGTGAGTGAGTTAGTGAAAAAATGAGCCAAGACATCCTCTATTTATATTAATTTGTCCAGTGAATTTTCTGGCTGGGTCGACCTGACTTTCTTGTAATTATATTTTATGTTTATCTTGTTCCCGTGAAGTCGACTTATCTTCTTGGAGGATAATACCTTAATATCATATATATGTTGAGCCGACATGTCTTCTAGGGTTTTCACACATCTTTTTAGGGTTTCTCTTTCTTCTGAAACATTCTATTATAGTCAAAGGTTACATATGGATGTTAATACCTTCCGCAACTACCATAATATCAACAGTCCCTCTTAGCTAGGGAGGTATTAATGGTCTCAACCACATCCATCCATCTTCACATGGCATGGGAAAGAATCACATAGTCACGTCGACCATTCTACAGGTAACATCATCATAAGTATAATCAATATTATCAACATCATCTGGTAGCAATCATCAAAACATATCGCCGTACTTGTTCATGGTATTCTTCTGTCATAGATAATATCACAATATTCATGAGCCTCATTTATCTATATTAATGATCCATATCCACCACCATGTGTCTAGCACCTTGAATCATTCTTGTCTTGTGACAAGAATCATGACCTCATCGGAGCCACATTCACCTCATAGTTTATCCTCTCATAGGATCACTCAGTGAATGAATTTAGCTCGATGCTATCGGACACGTGTGTCTAGTACCTCAGGTGGTTCTTATCCCATGACAAGAATTATGACCACATCAGATCCAAAAAAACCTCATGGTTATCCTCTTATTGGATCACTCTGTGAATGCATTCAGCTCGATGCTATCAGAAACGTGGAATTGCACTTCAAGCACCTCGAGTCTTCAGTCTATCAAAGACTACATCGAGGCACATCTACTCCAGATGTAGATGTTCCCTATCTCCCCTAGTATGCAACCTAGTTCATGTGAAGATAGAGTCGACCCAATGCTTATCTGGGCTACTCACCTACTCGTGAGAGTTTCAAGGCCTGATGCAATTCACACATAGAAGATCTAGAAGCAACTTGAATATTCAGTCCGTTGAATATTACATCTGGGCATATTCCCGCATGATCAAGTCCTTATGATCAATCTTGGAATATCGACACGATGTTGCAATCATCAATACTCCTCCAAGGAAACATTTTCATTCCTGCCAAAATTGTCCCAGATAGAGGCTTAGTGCAAATGTCAGCTATCTTCTCATCTGTGGATATGTGATGGAGCCTCACTACTCCTTCTTGCACCATGTATTTGATGAAGTCCTGCAAGATCCTTCGAAAATACACCCTGCTTCATATATTGCGTAACTGGCTATGATATATGACTGAGTTCTTATAGATATCTTCTTCCATGCTTGTCTAGAAATCCTGCTTGATCCCAGGTTGAAGTAGCACCCCAGGTGTTAGATTTGTCTTCTCCACTTCCAATCCAAAAATTGTATATCCTCACAGCCATACTTCATCATCAGAGATCAATCATATCTATTTGTACAACATAGGTACCTACATGTTGTGTTGTAACCCAATAATACGGTCATGGCTCAACCATATACTGGCACAAGGTGCTCTCTGCAAAGAAAATGTCTATCTCGTCACACAACTTTCTCAAATGTGTCATCATAGGTGTGGGCATGGAATTCCTATCCATCATGCTAAACCTCTTTAGTCTCCTCAATGAAGATATCATCTAGTGTCAGCCACGCTTCCAATCCCAATATATCCAATCAAGATCCTTCATCTCAAACTCTAAAATCAACTCCCTCTATCTGAGAGAATCCTCAGACCACGCTTCCATCTGTTGCATGCCCCTTTTCATTCTGCAAAGTGTTATGAAACTATGTTGGCTTCTTCTTGATCACTGACTCCCTCTGAGTCTGACTCCCTCTCATATTTATCTCTTATGACCTGCCCGGAACAAGAAACAAGAACAAAAAAATCTCCATGGTATCCTCCATGGAAGATATTTTGCTTGGAGTCTAGGTCAGTAACCAAGAACATCTCCTAAAGGAGATCAACTTCATATCGTAAACAATAAGAATTTATATAAGAACAAGAATATCTCCTAGATAGGAGATCAACAAGTGTATCTCGAGTATTAAGGGGTTAGTATAATGATCATAGCTTCAATAGATCAAGATGCAACATAAGATCATAATAATGCCATAACAACTAGAGACATATCAAATTTTAAATAATCAAACCTGGAGTCTTCACTGCTAGAGAGGGTGCCTTTGTTCCTCTGAATGTACTGAATTCAAAATCACTGCTTGGACAAGTCTCTTGTACAACCCCTACAAACACACTCATGCTTTGTTGGATGATATAACTTGAAAATAATATACAAGTGCATACCTTTGAAATTTGTAGTATCGTTCAACTTGTCTTCTAATATGAAACTAGACACCATCTTGAAAATAAGAGGTTAGAAACTTCTCCAAAAAGGTTCAATGATTAAAACAAGCTAGAAACCCTGAAATTTCAATTTTGACCAAAAGTCAACCTTTGACTTTGACTTTGACCGATCAACCTTTGAATTTGACCCAAAAACTCAAACTTTACATTTTTGCTGGCTGAGGGCACCAAAGGGTGCACTAGGCTAGGGCACATTAGAATACCCAAAACTTAGGTCCAATTCTTCACTGAAAGTGCCCAAGAATTTAGGTTTAGGGTTTGTTGCAGTTGCAAAATAAAAAACCGTAGTTGCAGCTGCAACTGGTGCTAAAATGAGCTTGACAAGGAACTCCTGATTTTCCTTCCAACGATTAGACTATTATGAAGGTAGTGTGGGCCCATAACCTGTTAGAATAATGTTGATGTGCTCATTTCACCATAGGAAATGCTACACCATTGCCACCCATTCATAGGCATAAAGCCACCCCCGAGCAATTAAGCGTTTGCTAGATAGAATGATTCTGGGAAGCCACACTAGAACCAATAGATAACCAAGAGAGCACACCTTCCCTAAGGGTAGTGCACAAGATAAAGTACCAGAAAGACTGAAAAAAGAGAAAACTATACAACTACAGTTGCTTCTACTCCTCCTCCAAACTTGCGCACTATTTCTAGGTGACTGAGAGTGTGTGTGTGAGTGAACAAATGATTCAAGACGTCCTCTATTTATATTAATCTGTCCAGTGAATTTTCTGGCTGGGCCAACCTAACTTTTTGGTAATTATATTTTTTGTTTATCTTTTTCCTGTGAATTTGACTTGTCTTCCTGGAGGATAATACCTTAATATTATATATATGTTGAGTCGACATGTCTTCTAGGGTTTTCACACATCTTTTTAGGTTTTCTCTTGCTTTCATAACATTCTATTCTAATCAAAGGTTACACATGGAGGTTAATACCTCGTACAACTACCATAATGACAACAATATTTTCTTATGTGCCACAAAAACCTAAGCCTTCATGCTTGACCCTTGATTAAGATACATCGAGGTTTACTATTCCTTGAATTATCTTTCCTATCCCTTGGCCATGGTAGCCCATATCTCTTAATAGCTTGGAACCTATGCCCTCTAGTATGTTTTTCAAAATCACCAAATTTCCCTTGAGAAAGGTCTATGGAGGGTGATATTTCCATGCTTTTCTCAGTCATGGTGCTAGCTTCTTTAGGAGAAATGGAAGGTGCTTGTGCTTCCTCTGTTTCTTGGATAGTTATATGTAGCTTGGTCAATGCCTTCTCCTTCCCTACCAATTCTTGGTACAAATGAACCATCATCTAAGTGAACCTCTCTAAGTGAACCTCTTGGTACAAATGAACCATCATCTAAGTGAACCTCTCTTCTTACAAATGAACCATGAGCAAATACAATGTGGATCTATGTCACAACATATACATCAGGAAGAAAATGGACACTGAGGAGACTGGCCCTAAAGTCTTCAAACTATTCATATATACGTGATATACTCCATTGCAACTTGGGAGGGGTGTTGTGAAGGATTGGTGTGGCCCCAAACCCAAGGTCTTCATCCCAAACCCCTACGGTATGATGCTAAATCATGTGAATAGATGAGTTGATGTCGAGCATGTTAGAAACCATCTGATTACTAGTCATTGAGGTATATCATTAACAAACATGAGAGAACCCACCAATGATGAATATGGCCCCCAAGGTACCTCGTACAATCTAGAAAGTTTGAATAGAGGATCTAATGTCAAACACTCAAAAAATCAATTGATCAGGAGTCAATGATGTAAACCCACTGTCGATCGTGGGGACGATTGCCATTGAGGACTATAAGCTCTAAGGTACTAGCTGGTTTCTAGATCCCTCTCCTAGATAATGTGTTGAAGTCGATAGGAAGAGATCCATCATAGGAGGGCATTAATGTATCCCCCGTAAATTGACACGAAACATACACTAAGAGATGACATGAAGAGATAGAATCACCAAGAAAAATTGACACAGGGATGGTTGAATTAGAAAGTCAACAAAACAATAGATGGTCGACTTAGGCTTAAAATTCCCTTGAACATATAGCATGACACAATGATGACTTGGAAGCAAGACTCAAGAGCTGGACTAATATAGTGCAACAACGTAGGAGGCATTGAAACACTCTCCATGATGATTGGAAGAGTAACTAGTCGAAGGAGTATTTGTGATTCATATTAATGGTAAAACTCCTAGGAAAGCTATAACCCAACTGTAAGATGATGACTCAAACATGTGCCACTTTCAAGGATGAATCAATTGACATTCTCATTTCATAACTAGATCAATGGTAAAAAACCCCCTCTTTTTTTGGGTTTTTTAGTGTCTCCTTCATGGTTTAACAAGCACGAAAGAGAGATAAAAGTGTGCTCATAAGTGTCTTTTCCATTCAGTTTCAACGAGCCCAAAAAAGAGTTAAAAGTATACTCACAATGTCTCTTTTTTCTTGTCTTTTATTGAGTCTGAAAAATAGGTAAAAGTATACTTCGAAAGTGTATTTTTTGTGTCTTTTTACGAGTCCAAAAAAGAGATAAAAGTTTACTCAAAAGTGTCTTTTTCATGGTTTAATGAGCATGAAAAAGGGATAAAATTTATCTCATGTGGAGAGAATGAGTGGCTAAACATCATGCTTCTTTGTTCCAAGTGCATGGAATTGACCTAAGTAATCATGAATGCAAATGGGTACTAACAAGTGAGGTCCAATCTGAATAGTGGTTCTTTCCATGGGTATGTGAATGCAAAATAGAGGCCAAATAATGTGAGAGGTGGATGGTCAAGGGTTACTACAATAGCCATAAGCAGGATCTAGGAAAACAATAGTGTAATGGTGGGGTGCATGACACAAGCAACAAATTCATAAGCAACCGTAAAGTAGTGTAAAAACGTCAGGAACCCCCTTGGTATATGGCCAAAATGTAGATGAAGAGAGGAACATGAGTCTCAATGTTAAGTCATGACGGAGCTACAGGAGGGTCCACGGGCCTACAGGAAATATCATCATAAGCACCAAATGGAAATCAGGTGCTAACTAGGGCTCCCATGGAGGATAGTCACTACTGTACATGTTATGACATGAAAAAATGGAGTGTCTAATGTTGTAACCTGACGGGATCAAACCTAAGGCATTGCGATGGAAAAATGGACGGTTAATAATGAAAGGTGATATTGCAGAGAAAAACCTATCCCTATATGTCAATTCAAGAACATGTACCTCAAGTTTAGTGGAATTCACCAGCTTTGTAAAAAAAAAATTCCATGTAACCCTATCAACACATGTAACTATACTTCGGGGGTCAAAATGCATAGAGAAATCTCAAAAAAGAAAAAAAAAATGCTTTTTGTATTTTTTGGATATGAGAAAGGAAAAAGAAAAATACTCTCACCACACACCTATGTACAAGGTACTATGCATCCAGATGGTTTATGAAAAGTAGAGCCCACTTCTAGGCTCCAACCAAGGATCCCTTTTGTCACCAATGAACTCATAGGCCAATGTTGGCATCACATGGAACACCATGCCGAGGCCATGCCACATAGAAGAAAATCTCTATAGCCGAAGATACTCATGTTGAGTGGTTTCATGAACTATGACAACTTCTTGATAATTCCCATCAAGACGTGAAGGAGGTACAAAACATGAATCTTCGAAGGAAGGGACGGTAAAGAACTTGGTGGAAAGTTCCAAAAAATAAATCCAAGGCAGAAAAGGGCCAAGACCGGGAGGTATATTTGATTCCCCAACAAATTCCCCCAATCTCGGATTGAGACTCATTATGATGACTCTCATGGTTTTGGATTAGGAAAATATGAGCAATGTGTCACCTCATCCTTGGGCTTATCTATGGAAGACATGACATCTAGGATAGCTTTATGTTATAGCAATTTTTTCCACACTCCATGCATCTTTCTTTGATGGCCTTCCATTTCCCTCTGCAGACTCAAGTTCCCCCATTTTTCTCACTCCAGAGTAAAAAATTAAAAGTTTTGCATATATACATGGGCCACAATTAGACAACTTGCGTATACATAGGTTGCTCCATTACAGCCCGCATACATTGGGTTTTGTGCTCAAAAATTAAAAATATGTTAGGAATCCATTCCATGTCACGAGATCCATGATCCTTGAACTTACATATACTGGAAATGCTTTGACTCGAACCTTTAATTCCATTTGGAGGCTATAAATTGAGCCATATACAAACCTCGAATACACACAACATTAAGAGAAAAGATACTCTGGAGAAATTTCACTTCATATTGAGTCTGCATCCCTTTGTCCTTGAAAGTTTGAACTTCTTGTGTTCATTCCCCAAGCTCTTCCTATATTGAGAAGGAGAAACTCAATTACTCCTACTACTTGTGAGCTTGCCTTTGTGGAGGATTGAAGTGGTGAAGACCCAGTTGGAGGGACTTAGTTTCTCAGTTCCGATATGTATCGTTACAAAAGTTTGTCACCTATGTAATTATGTTGATTACATTAATAAAAATACTCTTTTCTCGTCCAATTATATGTTGCAAATATTTACATTAATTTTCATGGGCGTATTTTCTATACATGATAATGGATTATGCTAGTTTATATGCTAACATTCTATATAATTTATATATGCTTGTATATCTTGGTTGTTGAGGACAAGTTGCAGACATCAAGCTTTTGTTCGTGAGCTCAATTGTGGGCATCTTCAAACGTTTGGACGAGGTAGGCTCTTAGCCTTCTCTTGTTAGTATTTCTATTTATCTAATATACTTGATTTTAGAGTTGATTTATGGGTGTCGTTCCGTTTGTTGTGGTTTACCCCTTGCCATAGATATTTTTCTCGTAACACTTTATCTGAATGAAACTCAATATCGATGAAATCATGTGAATTCAGAGAGTCAACAATATGTGTGGGCAGAGTAGGTTGATCAAACTATGTATGGGGATGGGGTGGATGATTATTATCAACGAATGTTGATGGGATTATCTGATCGATAATCTCGACCGTAGTGAGTGGCATCTGAGCTACGTAAGATTCAATGTCCTCAGAACGAGGAACTGTTGGTTGTGGAGCCTGATTATCTTCCTGATGCAGAGGTTCTTTGCTTTCAGCCGTGTCTATACCCCATGAAGTATTTACACCCCAGAAGTATGTACACTCTTCCACGCGGGGGAGTGCAGAGGGGGGGTACCCCCTCTGCGGGGTCCGGGGGGGAGATCCCCCCGGCTGGGGGGTCTGAGGGCAAGCGGGCCCCCAGCGGGGGTTCGGGGGCGAAGCCCCCGAAGAAAAAATTGCCTTGTAAAAGTATATGTAATTTCATTGTAAATCTGGACCGTTCATTATAAGGTCGCAGATCTAACGGTAGAGATTATGTTAGGGTTTTTTGCCCTAGAAGGCAACCCTCTTTTATGAGG
>JASDQU010507601.1:699-16237 GCA_032191745.1 Picea mariana | reverse complement strand
AGGAAGGACCTGGCAATTTCTCTGGTGGACGTAGCCCACACTGGGTGAACCACGTAAATCTGTGTCTCTCTTGTATTGTGTGTCTTCTGTGTTTTGTTTCTACATTTGTTTTATTTTATTGCTCCGCGGTCCTGTTTTCTAACAGGAACCACCCAAGGATCGAAAGACCCAAAGGATCTAATGGTGAATGAAGAAATCATATTGATAGGAGAAACATTCGGGGGAGAGGATGATGGGGGGAAAGGGAAAGTTCCCATCAACAAGGAGTCTTTGAACATCCCTACACCAACACCCATGTAAGAATTCTGGGAATCACCGACAAAGGGTACATTTGAACCCGCATTGGATCCAAGGTTTGGGGTGCAAAACATAAGTTAGTTGATAGTGATTATTTTCCCTTGGTGAGGGAAATGTAAGACCCTAAAGATGGACGTGACAACTACAATCATTTCGTAGAACCAAGTATGCCCAAGTAGAAAATTGTACCCAAGAGGTGCATCAACAACCTCCACAACAATGAAGACAGTCTTTCCACCTAGCTCAATGGGAAATGCAGTAATAATCCCATAGGGATAGAACATATGTCTGTTGAATTATTTCAATATGGTTGTAGATGTATTGAGCTTCGAAGAGCTAATGGATTTCTAACATGACATAGACATGATACAAGTCGAGGCTCCTTCATCAACCATAGTGCGAAGAATTTTCTTCCCCAATACTCTCACTTTGATTTGAAAAGTGATTTGGTGGGAAAGCCTATGATGAACCTAATTCAAATAAAATCTAATCAATCTTGAATCTGAGGGATGAAACCCACCTATTGCGGACAACAAATCTTTTCGCTGCGTAGGGAAGCTTTGGAGGAATTTGAGGGCAGACATGGCATATGGTGCATGGGCCAAGTCTTCCACAATATTGTAGTTGTGGTCGGCTGGTGCAATTGGATTATGAGTCATACGTCGAAGAATTCCCTTCGTGGGGTGAAGCAATATGTCAAAGGATGGCTTATCAATTTGAAGAGGGTCACCAGGAAGGAAAGAGGAAGCAAACTCTTGGGTGGTAGGAGTAGTCTCAATATTGTCATAGTTTCATGCTCAAGTTTGAAGGGAGACTTTTTGGTCACACATTAATACTGTAGCATTCAAGGATGACCCCTCATATTGAGGGGTACCTACCATTCCCCCTTGTAGAGGTGGAGGATTTGTTGCAACCATTTTCTGAGGTTGAGGAGGGAAATGATTATTTAATATAACATGCTACTGGGGGGGCTTCTGTTGTGCCAAATATCGATGGATCTCATCCTTTCGAGGACATTGATGAGTAGGATGGTCCTCCCCATAAATTATGCAGGGGAACTGACTCTTCTTATTTTCTTTTGTGCCCCCCTCCTTGGTTTTTTTGGGTTGGAGTGTTCCAACCTCGCTCAATATTAGATTTTGTATTCTTATTCGTCTTCTTTCTTCCAAGTTTCTTAGGATTCTTCGATTGCATGGATTGCACTGAATTCACCTCAAAGATCTGAGTGGGGATTAGGGAAGTTTGATCAATAGGACCAACAATGGACATATTTGATGAAATGTTCATGTGACCCATCCAATCAACAAGCTAGCCCACAGAGGCATGGGATACAAAACCAAACACGCCATCAACATGGGGTCCTGGGTTTAGTTTTCTTGGATCCGTCAAAAGTCGAGGAGCATGCGAGATGATATCATAAAGTGTTTCCTACTAAAATAAATCAAATCTAATTGTTGGGCACACATGATGGCTTGCTCTTAAGTAGCTGCCACTTCCATAGAAAGATCCTTGGAAATGGGTGGTAAGAGAGACTTGGTGAACCACTCCATCAAGAGTCGATCTAAAATATGGGACTTTATCATCCTACATCTTTGTCTCCACTCATGTATATGATCAGAAATGTGGGTGGAAGTATCTTGATGCGGTGATGTCAAAATATTTGTTCCTATCTCATACCGAATGGGAAATTGGTAATGTGTCAGAAACACCATCTCCAAGCCATTAAAACTATTGAAGGAAGCACCCTTTAATTCAAGATATCATTTGGAGACACTTTTGGTTATGGATCTCTGGAAATGACACAACCTTATACTATCATCCATCAAGGAATTGTATGAACACCACACATGATATGTAATTATATGCGTGGAGGGGTATTCTCCCGGATTTTCGTCAAATTTCGGCATGTTCGACGGGAGCTTAGCAGGTATAACCAACCATTAAAGGTCACGAGAAATGGGGTCATTTTTCAGATGTGAAAAATCAGGAAATTTCAATGGTGTATGATAAAATGAATACTAGGAAGAGGAGGAAGCTCCTTGAGACATGAACTTTGTGGTCCCCCCATATTTGTGCTTCTAGAAGGATTAGAGGTTCTAGAAGGATGATTTCCCCCAGGAATGGAATTACTCCCAGGAGCATGGATTCTCCCAATACTATTCATGCCTCCCAGGGGGTTTCCCCCGGGGATAGGCATAGACCCTAAAGGAAAAGTATTCCTAAAACAATTCTCAAGGAAGAAACCTTAGGACTGTATGTATGGATGAAGGGATAACCACCCCATTGTGCAAAGTTCACCCTAGGAAAAGGTGTTCTAACCCATGGGAAATCAAATCCTTCGGACACATTGCTGCCCTCAGATTGACTTTGGATGATCTCAAAGCCACTAGGAAAGTTCCACCCAAACCAAAAACCATCACTCGACAACATCATGCTACTCATATGAATGGTGGAGGTGGAAGGGATTCCACTCCCCATGCTGAAACCAAGGATCTTCCCCACAATGGAAGAACGAGGGCATCGTGATAGATGAGATGGACGTGGGAATGCTAGGTAAACTTGTGGAAGGGAAGGAAGAGATGACTGACATCTCCCAAATGAAGACACATGTAGAAACAAGCATAGATGGTGTAGGTCTAATGGTACTCAAAGATGGCAAGGTGGAAATCACTGATATGCCTCCAGACATGCTCGTAGGTGGGATTGATGGCTCAACCACCTTGAACGAATCACTTGGGCCTGACATGGTGTGAGGGTCTCTAAAAAAGAAAAAGGTTCACTACAAAACTCCCTAACTTGGACTAGTATGGGGGTATCAGAACCAATCAAAGGAGGGTTAAAGTTGGGTGGAGTGCTTTCCTCATCCACTTCCACTTCAACAAGCCCACACTCCTCAAACCAGAGATGAGACTCTTCAAATTCACAATCACATATGTCACATCGCTTAAGAGGTGGTTGCACCTCTATGATGGGATCAAGCCCTCACAATCGACGTGATCAACGCGGTGATTTAACCAAGGTGAAAATAATATGTGCAAATCAAAACACAATTCGACCTAAGTCCGACGTAGACTCGAAACCAAAGAGAGCACCCCTACCAAATCTATGAAAAAAAAAAGTAAACCAATGGCTCAAGGGGCCTTCCTAAAACCAACCCTATAGGGGTAATGAAGTCCCACAATATTGGCTAGCGAAGGTATGATGAATATTTACAATGATCTATGCCATACAACCCTGAACAATACAAGTACCCTTTATTAAGGTGGGCACCCTCCGAGGTAACTAATACCATGAACAAAAGTCTACCCAAAGTACTATAGGTATGTACCACCTATAGTCACCTATGTAGGTTACCTAGGAGTGGTCACTAAGGCTACCACCTCAAAATCAATGATCATGCAAACAATCATAGGTTCAACCACACATAAGGGAAGGGTAACTCAGCCCGAAGTCTCGAAAGCGCTCCCTTAGAAATTTTTTGCACCAAAAAACCTTTGTATCCATAGTACTTGAAGCAGTATAGAAAACACTAAGACACGTAGAGAGGGGTAATCACCCTACTTACCCCAATGTGACCTTGTACTTAACACTTGTGTTAGAGGAGGCTCCCAACACACTGGTTGTGAAAATGGGTTTTACACTCTTTAATGACTCTAGGTTTTGTTTAGTGGCCTTGGAGAGTTAACTCTCCAATCCTATTCCAAGGCCCTAAGCCTATCTAATGTTGGTTTTCTAGTAAATAAAAGAGTCTAGTTGATTTTAAGTTATGAAATATTTTCTTATGGTTGTTGTTTAAGTCAAGGGAAGATTAATGAAACTTTAGTGATGTTGTGACTCTTGACCCAACCAAAGCAATGGAAAAATGTCCATGCAAACAATTCAACTGAATGAATTCTAGCTATGGGAAGGAAAAGATACATTTTTCTCTTCAAGTTTAATAATGCAACCTCAAAATCACCAAAAAAACATGAGATACAATCCAAAACCAAAATTTTAACAATATCTAAAAAAAACACAAAAATGCTCTTTATCTTCAATGCTCAAAAGCTTTGTGCATGCAAAGTTTTATCTTTTTTGTTTTTCATTGAAAATGCAAAATGTTTCTTAATCTTAGCAAGAAAATAAATATGCAAATAAAAAACCAACAATCCGTAACCAAAGGCTATAGGAAATTGGTAGTGATGTATAAGAACACACTCCAATGTCTCTACCAGAATAACAACCCGAAAACTTGCAAGGGAAAAAGAATCTAGTAATGGAAAAATTCAATTTCAAGAGGAAAATTGAACCAAATGCAACCAGACAGAAAACATTACCATAATGGATCAAATTTGTTGGGTACACAACCCAACTCAAGGGATCAATAAACAAAAAACAAATCCAAACAAACAATCCAAAAACGCCACTTAAACACACTTCAAATATAGATCTAAGACCAAAGGTGTGAAAAGAGACTCAAACACAGAGATGATCCAGAAACACGAACCAAGTACATAACCCTGCGATCAGACACATCAAAATCTAACCAAAAGGTCTGAAAATTTTGCAAAATTTTAAATCCTACAGGGGGTGTCATGGGTCATCTAGCCTGCAATAGGAAACCATCTACATGATTTTGCATGTCACTACTAGTGCAACTAATGAAACTGTCACTCTATCTCTAACATAAGACAAGCAACACATTGCAAAATATTTGAAAAGGAAAAATATATGACTCATATTTTCTAGATTTGAAAGATCTACTATCTAAGGGAGTGCTATGGAAGAAAATAATAGACTTAGAAACAAAGAACACAAGTGAATAGGAAAGGGAAACTAAACTGGAGAAGAACCAAATATTCTTCCCTAGTGGAGACGCTAGTTCTATTACGGAGAAAATCTCATCGATGGAATGGTAAGATCTCCCTTGGATCTGCCTATTGATCCTAGACAAATAGTGGGATAGACTTCTATTATTTTCCCTAGAAACAAGAAAATATATTCACAATCACACCAAGAGATGGTAGGATGACATACCTTTATTTTGAAGGTTATCCTTGTGTATCATGGCTATTGTAGTCCTGAAGTTCCTACTCTAGCTCCTTCAACCTCCTACTTGCACACAAGTGACAAACATTGCCTTCCTACTTCTCTTCTTAGCGTTAGAATCCTAGATCTGGATTGGATCTAACCTGATATATGAAGGGATAAATTAAATCAGAAAATTTATGAATGGAATACAAATATTCATGGGGGAAAACCAATGATATATTGATTATAATGAAAGAAGTACATCAATGCTCTTTACCTCTAGGTGTAGATGCACTCATATTTTCCCCTTGCTCCTTTCTCCTCCTCATATTTTCAACCAATCTCTGAATCCTGACTGCAACTAATGTAGAATGGAGAAGCGCCTTTGTATTTTGGCAGCATAACTCTGTGAACGATTATTCCTCCTCATGCTCAAGATTTTCCTTCTTTATATAGATTCTTGAAAGAGGCTAGGGAGAGCTTCTAGATCTTCTAGAGATAAATGCAAACTTGAATGTTGTGAGTTCCAAGGCTCATGCAACAAAGAACCAACTCATCCATTGCTCATATCTTTGAAACTTCGCAAATCTAGAAGGTTACAAAGGGTATCGCTTGTTGCACACTATTGTCAAGCGACATGTCACTAGTTGTCCACGCATGACTAACGTCACCTTCAAAAACTGATGAATTTTGAGTTGAGGGATGTGTTTCACCTGTCATATTCTGTGAAGTTCCTCTTGACACTATAGGGTGGAAATTAAGGTTACAATACTATGACAATGGAATTGGCACATGGATTCATGGTTGAAAGAGGAGCTTGGGTTCTAATCCATTGGTTATTGTGTTTGGCCCATCAAACAAGTTCAAATTCTCATTTGTAGGAGTTTTTGTATTTATGGAGGTTAATGGAATAATTGTTTGATAATTTATTGTGCTTTGGAGGTTATTAACAATGTTTTTTCTATAACTCTTGAATGAACCCTCTATTTTTTGTCTTGTTTGAGGCACTGATAAGAGAATTATGCTCTCTTTCCAACAATTGGTTTCATGCCATGTTTGATGCCTTTTTAATATTCTTACGAGATGTATAAATTAAGAGAATTGATTTCTCACTTGTACATGGGTACCTATCATGGCCTTTGTTTGTTAGGACCCATATTGAGGATTGTTTTTCATGATGGCCTTTATTTTTGGTACCTCTCTTTTGCACCTTGAGTAGTGGATTTTGGGTCACTCATACAAATATTCTTTGAGTGTCATTGGGCGTTTATATCCATGACCAAACTTCTTCTGGAAGACTTGGAGCTAGACACTTTGGAGTGTTTTTTGCATGGTTGTTCAACATTGATGTCACAAACAACTAGAACCTCCATAATTTTCCATCATTTGTGACATCCATTAACATCATCTATGGCCACCTAGTTCAACATTGTGGGGGATGGTGTACAATTCTTCCTTAGGTGAATATTTATGCTTCATCATTTTGTTCGACATCAACTATTTTTTAAGAGTGAGCCTCGTATTGAGCATCAACGACCCATGCACTCCATAAAAACGGATTGGCTTCCACAAGGGAACTCATTATATGATGTTTTTATTTATTGTACATGAATACTTGATCATACTTTATGAGTCAAGACTCATTTCAGAGAATCAATCTCTTTTCTTGAGAAGTCTGAAATCTATTCTTTGGATTTCTACATGGATCTTTGATGGCATTGGAAGCTTGGGGTTATATATCCCTCTTTAGAGTTTAGGTTGCACTTCCTATTTGGAATTTTCAGTGTCTTCAATCCTATTTACTCGTTTGATGGTTGATGGTGGGTTTTTATGTTCAAATCCTTTGTTTAGGTGTTGGAATACTAAAGGGGGGGGGAGGGTGAATCAGTACGAGCACTTTTCTTACTTTTAACTACAATGTATATTCTTCAACAATGTTCAACAATTTATATTTAGCAATCAATATATATCATCAATAGTATAATCATAAACAATATCACATGAACAATATCACATCAAATGCACAGTACACCAAGATTTACATGGAAACCCAAATGGGAGAAAACCACGAAATATTTGTCTTATATGTTCCATGCTAACCACAATAAAAATCATTCCATGTTAGGGACCTTAGATTCTTCATGCTCCCAAGTTTCAACCAAAAATATAATATCAATTTCACTTGAGATCCAACTTAATATAAGCCCTTTACTCCATGGAAAGCCACAACAGTTCCAAGAGAGGGTTCAAAGTGTCCCAAATTCCAATTTATTATTATCTTTTTGGTCTCTATCCCTAATACTAACTCTTAGATTTCTAATTATTGCCCATTTTTCTTCTTCCTAGATTTTACTTTTTGAACTTCTTTTCTTAATTCAACTTCTTGTTAAAAAATGAAGTCTTGATTTATAAATATCCCTAACCATTTTACTGAGTATGCCATATTTATGGTCATTAGAGCTTACCTTAACACAAATCAACCTATCTTTATGTTCTATTATTTTTCCGAGCCTTTTTGCTTTTAGGAGGCAAGTTGGTTCAATTTGTGATTTATATTTTAGTTCTTCCTTGACTATTTTCCTCTTTGATGGGTTTGATATCCCATTTACTTTCCAAAATATTTAGGGCTATATTGTTAATTAACTTTTCTTGTATCTCTTCAATCTTGTCCCTAGGTTATGATTTTCTTCGACCTCTTCTTCTTTGGTTGATTGTTTCTTTTCTTGGTTTTGTTTTTCCACTTCTTGTAATCTAACCTCCATTTTCTGCAACTAAGCCTCCAACCCTAATATTCTATTGTCTATCTATGTGTGAATCTTGTCTTGTAAGGATATCTTGTCTTCTAAGAATCCAAATTTATTATTAAACATTGCTTCTAACTCTATTTAAAGTTTGACTTCTTTCTATTCTCTATTTTTCTCTAATAATTTGATATATTCATTAAATTAATTTAAAGTTACTTTGCTCAACCTCTATTTGAGAAATAAACCTCAGTTTGAAATATTTTACTATGTATGATGAATTATTCATAAAAACAACTAGTTGTACAGTTAATTCAGTTTAGGGTATAGCTTCTCAACTCATGATACAAACCTCATTTCAAGTTTAAAACTTTTAAAATTGTTAAATGTTGGAGTCCTTTCCATCACTTCCTCAATATAGAATTTCTTAGTGAAGTTAAATTTAAACAAAGAAAACATACATACAAATCAATATAAATATATATTCTTTTATATTAAACTTAATTTAATAATATAATAATATTTAAAGGTTTGGAAAGGTTTAAAGCTGAGAATAAGAACCAATTTTTTTGTTCATATTAAAGTTACACTATTTGTTGATAAAATTGAGTAACGATATGCTTCAAGTGAATTCCTATTTTAAATCTCCTGTTTACTATTTTTATGAAGAATTAATTAGATATTATCACTGGAAAGTCTGTATGTCTTCACGTTAGGAAGAACTTTTCATCATTCCTTTGTTTCAAAAAAAAGATGGGGTTCTGAATTTGTACCATGCTTTAAACGATGAGACCATTAATTCCTTTTCTTGGGGAAGATATTGTGGATAAGTACTGGTATAATAATTTCAGAGTAATTCAACTGCTTAAAATCATATATTTTTTTCAAACTATAAAATAGGAATTAACATACCTTTCCACATTCCTTCTAAAGCCACTGAATTTACAGGAACATCCTGGCAGGCTGCAGCTTCTTGTGCTTTGCGTAGAAACAGGTAGGGACTTCTTGTTGCCAAGTACACAATATCTTAAAAACCGTACTTACTTTAGCATATATGCCACACCTTACACTTTAACATATATGCCACAGCTTCCTTTTCTGTGAAGTTTCAGGGAATCAGTTTCTCAGGAATTTGGATGCTTTAGGGAGTCAGTTTCTCAGCAATTTGGATGCTTTGCATGGTTCTATGGGTAAAAGTTTTTAAAGGTATAGATCTTTCATGTCCTATCAGAAAAAAATCTTTTAACGGTTTGATACTATGCATTTTGGATTTTTTCTTAAATTTGAACTGAAACAGATTCTTTTAGCCAGTTTTGACTAGTACATCTATAAAGCTTTAATAAACTAATCAATTATATAAAAATTAGTTTAAAAATTAAGCAGTTCTTCGAAATGTTTTATAAACAAATCAAATACATAAAAATCAATTTAAAAATTAAGCAGAGGTTGAAATAACAGATTTTTTTTTATCAAATTTAAAAAATTTGAATGATTGAATACAGTATATATCTTAGTGTGTAGGTTTTCACAGTTTGTGATAATTCTTCTTGAGATTTCTGGATATAAACTGTGTGAGAACTTTTGAAACGTTCAATCTTTAAAGTGGATACTCCACCCATCATCAAAGACAAATGCAGCTTATGATCTTAGAAAAAAGTGTTGAAGTATGACTTTTAAAGAAAAATGATAAGATTTGAGGATTGAGAAGGGGACAGGAAATTTGCAAAAAAATAAGAAACCTTAAAACAATATCCAAAAATCTCAAGAAGCAGTATATATCATCTTTGATGTATTACTGCAGAGTGTATATTGCTTACAGTTGCTTGAGTGGTCAGAGCAGTAGAGAGATTAATAATGAGTACCTAAATGTTCTACTTTTTGGCATTTTTGACATTTTTCACAGAGATTTAAATTTGGGCGAAATTGCTATTTCTTGTTGTTTAAATTGCCTTTCCCAATACATAAATAAATTCAACTTACTAAAAAACTTGGATTATACATACTTAACCACTCAAATTTACAGATATAACAATTTCTGACCAAATTACAAGTAAAAGTAAATTAACGATATCCCTTTTAAAAATAAAAATAAAATCAACTTTTAAAATAAAAATAGAATACATTTTAGAATAAAATACATTTAGAATAAAATAGCAATAATAAAATGAACAATAAATATTTATATAACACACATGCAAGAAAGTGTGCGAGTGAAGGGAAGAAAACCTGAATTATAATGTGGGTGGTGCCTTTACACTAAAAACGTGTACAACGTAGACTAACGCTTTGTTGGACTTGGGAACACGGTGTGACCCACTCAGCGTTCAGTATCCTTCGAGGTAATGTGGAAATGGTCACCTCGGCGGGCCTGGGGATATATCCAATACCGCACAGGAAGAAAGGAGGAAATGGTGTTTTCGTGTGGAATTAAATGCAGCAATAACTTGGAATTTCATTCATAACAATTTACCTAGGTTCGCATAACAAAACATCAAAATTGGAACTCGCGTATTGTATTTTTATAAATAATTTATTTTGTAAAATTAAGGGTTATTATTATGTTTTAGAATATTTTCATGGGTAATTGGTACAACTCAATCCTAAAAAAATTTGGGTGAGATAGGATCAATAGGTTAGAGTGCACAAAAATCAAAGAAGATGTGCTCTCTGGCACATGTGCTATAATTGATAGTTATTTTAGTTGCTAGATTTTTAGATGATTCTCTTTCAATTAAACTTAATTTAATACCCTTAATTCTTTCATGGAAAATAGAATCCAAGTAATTTTGATTAATCCTAATGCCAAAAAGAAACAAACCTACATCATTTTAAAGCATCTTCTAGTATGTGGAATCTTGATAACATGGTTTGTAGGGAACCATGTATCTATGATCAATTTATTAGAAAATATTGACATAAATAAGAAATCTACAATTTAGATTAGTCTTTAAGTTCCTTTTGTTGAGATATTTTCTCATGGTTCAATCTCATTCTATTTTAGCAAGGTTGTTTTTGTGGAATATACATGCACCTTGTTTTTGTGGAATATACATGCACCAAAGATATATTTCCATGTAATTTAGATTATTGAAGAGAATTGAAGGTTAATATCACCCATCCCTGTTGAAAACAATAGTAGTATTCTCGCTAAAAATGTTATCTCCTCCATCCATATCTAAAAAAATATTATTATTCTCCTTAGGTTAGAAAAAAATATTCCAAATTTTATTTATATAATATATTAAAACTCCAAGACATGTTTAAGTCTCTACTAAAAAAAATGGATTAGTGGATGTGCTCTAAAGCAAAGTAGCTACACATATACATGTACCAAAGATATATTTCCATGTAGTTTAGATTCTTGAAGAGAACCAAAGGTTGATCTCATCCATCCATAATATTATTCTCACCATGAAGGTTAATCTCATCCATCCATAGTATTATTCTCATCTTGAAGGTTAATCTCATCCATCCATATCTAAAAGAATAATATTATTCGAGTAGAGATTAGCAGAAAACTATTCCAAATTGTATTTATATGATATATTAAGAATTCAAGACATGTTTAAGATTCAACTTTAAAAATTCTATTGGTTGATGTGTTAAAAAGAAGATACCAACTTATAACTTAAGCTAATTTTGATGATAAATCCTAAAATATCAATGTTGTAGAATGAATTGACCGCAATAGAGACGAGTATTTTTTCAATTAAGTTTGCAATCTAGATATAAATCATGAAATCTAGTAGTTTACAAAATGCATATGCAAAAAGAAAACGTTTGGTGCCCAAAGAACCCAAGTACCAAAAAATGCAATAAATTCCCTTTTAATCCAAATTACTTGTATACCAGATAGATGGTTTTAAAAAAATGGATGATGGATGGGATGGACAACGGAGATAATGGGTAGATTGGACAATGAAGAGGGACTATGGATGGAATGGATGGTGGAGATTGGATTGACAAGATGTACACACATCAAAGGTTTTAGTGAACATAGCAATGCAGGTCTGTCGTGACCTCCTCCAAGGTTTTAGTGAACAAATGGGAGACTCCTACACTGTGACCTCCTCCAAGCCCTCTGTCATGGCTCCCTCTATAGAGTATTTTTTCTGTTACAAATAACTCTATTAGCAAGTAATTTCTACTCTAACCTTTTGCACTCTAAAACTGGTTAAGGAGGAAGGGTTTTCACCTCGAGAGATTTGACTCCTTTCAGCGCTTCGTAGAACCAGAGTTAAGATGGGTCTATGCCGGTTAACCATAGAAGTTGTACTTACCCATGCACTTATGATTACTCATTCTATAGTACAATAGGCAAGCCCCTTATTCTTGGATGTTATGTTTCGCTACAAGCTGTGAAAGCTTTGTGCTTCTTACTGTCTAGTTTCTTGAAGTTGGTTGGCATGAATATTGTTTTATTGGTCTACTTTTGTTTCATTGGAACTAATATTTTGGGTTTGAGAAATAAGAGTGTTCTTTGATAGATTCAATGCAGTAGAAGGAGAAATCCTATTGGAATTATACTCAGGAAGAGGGGCTGAGAGTGTTATCCATCTTCTTCGATGAATAGTTCAAATAATTTATAGCTTCTCAAGAGTTTAAAGTGTCTAAAAATTGTTTTGAGATTAAAAAAGTGATTATTTTCTATTTATTTAAATGAAGGCTCATATGTGGCATGTTTATTTTGATATCTCTCACTGATCCATACACTGTTTGTATGAAACTTGGGAAGCACCAAGCTTTATCAAGATTTTTTTTTCTATAAAAGTCATTATACTTTAAACTGTGCTTGCACTGTGACATGTCTAGTTCTAAATACTTACAGTCTGTTCAAGAGTCAAATGTGTTGTTTAAATTTTTCCTTACAACTAACACTTTCCCTAAAGCTAGTGGCACTTTCGCTAACGCTAGTGACACTTTCATGATGAGTAAATCTGCTTTAGGTTGTTCAATTATAAAAGTTCTGCATTTGAGTATATGTCATGCTCACTTTGTATTTTTTTTATGTATTGACAATGCATGTTGTAACTCTTATTAAAAATCAATTTTGTGTTTGTTCATTGATTACTCATTTAATTAAAGCTTTAACATGGAGACTTCTGTAGGTTGCTTCAATTGTAGAACTGTCCCTATTCTTCAAAATTTTCCTTTCAACTGGCACTTTTAGTAAGGCTGGTGCACTTTCCCATTGATTACATCTGGATGCACCGGGATCATGGATGTATCTTTTAGTTTTGAAGACTTCTGTAGGCCCTCTCAATGTAAATCTTTTACATTTGAGTATTTATTTCATGTTTACATTGTGGTCTCTGGATGTATTAATAATTCTCTTAGTAGTACTCAAAATAAAAAAGCCCTTTTTAATTGCAATTTTCTCCCTCTCACGGTTTGGGTTGTTCGTTTTTCAACTCTTGAAAGTCAATTTTTGTGTTTTCTTGTTGATACTTATTTTTAAAAAAACTTTAACATGGATACTGTTCCATATTTCAGGGAGATAAAGAAAGAGGAATTCAAGAAAGTCATGAGATTCTTGCCAGCTAATAAGAGGCAAGTGGCTACTCAACGTGATGGTCTTGCTATAGGACTTAAGGTTGAAAATTCTATAGATAATGGAGGAACCATCAAATACATCAGTCAATATGTCCACAACAACCCCAAAATAGCACCATTAAGGAGGGACCTACAACCAAAGAAAATCATGACAAGAAGTTCAAAGCCATATATAAAAATAAGAAAAGGGCACCAACAATATGAGTGTCCTTGAACCCGGTGAGAAGAAAGAGATCAATACTGGAATTTCCATTGATAAAGACATTGAGAACCATCCATTAACTCAGAAAAATTGGGAAAAGGATAGTCATCAGACATCCGAGGAGGTTTAAAGCATAGGATGTCCCAAGTCATTATCCCAACAAAATACTTGAACAAATCTATAAATGTCGACCCTACTTGTATTCATAATTCCGAGGTCGGCTCTGCACAATGATCCAGACACGACCACTTCCCTTTTTATTTCCACCACTCATTTCAAGTGAAGTTGGTAGCAGCCGCGGTAGCATCAAAGACAGAATGAGCGACGGCGTGACAATGCCCCCAATATTTTCCAACAGTTGCAGAACACACCCTTCAAACACTCCAAAAGTCTCCTCTGATGGTTTCCTTCCCCATATTCCTATAGTGATTATGTATTTTAACACCACTTCATGTGAGATCTAAAGCCAATCAGCAGAGTGAAAAATTAATAAATTTCAGGGTGTGGATTCCTTATATTTGCTTACTTTGGGTTGAACACACAATGAATGAATCTTAGTCGTAGTCAACATTTGCATAATTTTTATAACCCATATAAAAGTTGGTATCATACATTTGCTCTACCATTTATATAACCAATGCAGTGGTTTTACATTCGTCTTATTTTTGTCCATACACCTCAGCCATTATAAGTTATGGATATTTATTTTGTTTAGAAGAGATGCATGATGAACGACTCGATCTGTTGAGCCGATAAGATATTGGGGGGTACGTTGTGTCAGGTAAACAATAAAGAGTAAATGATTATAACACTAAATTTCACAATACCAAATAGACAACGATATCGATCAAATTTATGGTCTTTCTCTTTATATCCGGTCTTTAAGCGTCAGCTATTGGAAGTCATGGATTTTTATTTTGTTGGGATCAAATGCATCATGCAGGGCTCTAGCCTCCATCAATTCAACCAATAAGATATTAGGTTGTGTTGTGCCCATTAAACAATAAGGTGCAAATGATTATAAAACGCATCAAACAATACTAAACACACATCCATATAGATCAAATGTTTTTTTTTTATTGGATATAGACGAGTCACGACCATACATACGAGGGAAAGAGTGGTTTTGTTTATTTATTTGGATGCATAATAGTCGAATGATTGGTGACTTGTGATATGATTGAATGAAAGAATAATATGATCAGATGTCAAGCCAAGTATTCCCTTTGGAGAAGTTGGACGAGGCTAGCATCCATCTTGAAATCTTTGGCAAAAAGGGAGGCATCAACGGGGGGGAGAGGCTTCAAACAAGGACTTGGCGACCTGTTGGGTTCCAGGAAGCTGGCTGCTCAGTGTAGCGATGGCCACTGCGTTGTATCTGCCCACATTCTGTTGGAAATGCACCAGACCTCTGGGGAACACGAACACTTCTCCCTTCTCAAGCATTTTGCTGAAAAATCTGTTGTCAGTGGTGATGAAGCCAACTACGAGAGTACCTTCGATGACCATCAAGATTTATGTGGCTCGCGAATGAGTGTGAGGGGGATTAAGTCCGAGAGGAGTAGCGTAATCAATCTGAGCCATGGAGATTCCCAAGGTGTTTAAGCATGACATCTACATTACATTGGCTTGAGTTATGTTGACCCTGGCAATATTTAGGTCTTTGAACATGAATTCCTTCGATGTAACCATGTTCGCATCTTTATACGGGAATCGTTCACATTAACTGCAATAT
>JASDQU010507600.1:28875-41113 GCA_032191745.1 Picea mariana | reverse complement strand
GAAAATTTCGTCATTGCTGGAGATCTTAATCTCACTTTAATCTCGGTAGAAAAGAGAGGAGGCAACATCGTAAGGGATCCAGAAAGGGAATGGGCAGAATACCTTATGCAGGACTGGGACTTGCTAGACATCAAGCCCTCTACTGGTAAGTTCACTTGGTCAAATAAAAGAGTCTGTCCTTGACATATTGCAGCAAGATTGGATAGATTTTTTGTTCAAAGTTCCTTCCTCCTTCTAGGGTTAGAGGCTAGAATTCATATTCTTCCTTGCATCGTTTCCGATCACAAACCCATCAAACTTGAGCTGCTGGTGCATCTTGATCTCAGCCCAATACCATTCATATTTAGCCCTCTTTGGGTCAAGGAACTGGACTTTATGGACATGGTCAAGGAAAGTTGGAAGCAGCTAGTCAAGGGCTCCCCTTTTTTTGTTTGGGAGGAAAAAATTAGAAGAATGAAATCTGTTCTAAAAAGCTGGGCCAAACATTTTCCTAATCCTACCACCGAAAGGAAAAAAATTCAAAGCACCTTATAGCTCCACCATTTGCACTTGGAAGATGCTGAAATTACAAAAGAGGCTTTAGACAAAGAGGCACATTTTTAGCATAATTATCACAAGGCTTGCTTGGCCGAGGAAGAATACTGGATGCAAAAATCGCGTAGCCTATGGCTCAAAGCAGGGGACAGGAACTCCTCCTTTTTCCACAAACAAGCCCAAGCAAGGAAATGGTCAAATGCCATCTCAAAAATTAAGGAAGAAAATATGACCCACAAGGACAATACTAGTACCAAAATGGCAACCTCCCTCCATTTTAAAAATTTGTATAATGATGAAGAGGAGTTGGGACAAAATTCTAAACTTCTGGAAGTGGTCCCCCTCTTGATAACATCAATGATGAATCAGCTTCTAGAAGCCATCGTCACCAAAAGTGAAGTAAAGGATGCCCTCTATGCTATGGACCCCGACAAATCCCCAGGCCTGGATGGATTTACAACCAGATTCCTCCAATCTTGTTGGCAGATTGTAGAAAATGATTTCTTTAAAATGATTTTAAAATCCCAAAACTGTCAGAAAATCAGAGGCAGCACTAACTCTGTGTTCCTTGCCCTCATTCCTAAGGATAAAGGAGCCAAAACCTTCAATAGATTTCGTCTGATATCCCTTTGTAACATAGGGTACAATTTGATCACCAAAGTGATAGCCAACAAACTTAAGAACATCCTCCCCAAGATTATACCAGAGAACCAAGGAGGCTTCATCCATGGAAGGCAACTTGTGGACAACTTCACTTTAGTTCAAGAGGCGATTCACTCAAGCCTTCACCAAAAAGAAAAAGGTATGGTTGTCAAGGTTGATCTAGAAAATTCTTTTGACCGAATTAGACATAACTTCCTATTGGATGTTTTTCATAATCTTGGATTTGGATCGAGATTCATAAATTGGATTCGGGCTTATATCTTGGAGCCCTGGATCACCCCCCAGGTGAATGGTAGGGCTGTTGACTTCTTCAAATCCTCGAGAGGACTTAGGCAGGGGTGTCCTCTTTCACCCCTCCTCTTTGTTCTACAAGCCTCTATCCTCAGTTTTTACCTTGATAAGAAACAACAAGATCATGATATTATTGGGCTAAGTATAGCAAGAGGAGTTAAAAAAATCAATCATGCCCTCTTTGTCGATGATACTTTGTTGTTGGGGGTTGCCTCGGTGATTTTGGCTACTAGGTTCAAAGAAGTATTGGATGAGTTCTGTAAGGATTCTGGAAGAAAGCTAAGCTGTGGGAAATGTCACATTTATGGCTGGAACGTTTCAACCTCCTCTCTCAATGCTATAGCCAGATGCTTTGGATTTGCTGCCTCCTCATCCTGGTATTCTTTCAAGTATCTTGGGCTTCCAATCTTTCTCAAGAAAGCCTCCAACCGAGACTGGCTTCCCCAAATAGAGAAATTCAAAATTAAAATGCAGTCATGGGGTTCCTCCTGGCTCAATATTGCAGGTAAGACAGTGCTCATCAAATTTGTACTCCACAGCCTTCCTCTATTTCATTTCTCTATCCTTCTTGCCCCTGTAGGCATCCTTAGGAAGATGGGGGATTGCATTCATCAATTCTTTTGGAAGGGAGGAAAGCAGAATGAGAAAAAAATCCCTCTCGTCAGATGGGAAATAGTCTCCAAGCCATTGATGGAGGGGGGTCTGAACTTTAAAAACCTCTGCTCCCAAAACGTAGCCATGAGAGAGAAATCTATTTGGAGAATCATTTCTCCCAATCCTGGCTGGGCGCAGCTGGTACTGTGGAAGAAATATTTTAAAGGTAAGAGAACCTGATGCCTAGACAATCCACTCCCCCAAATCAAGTCGTCCCTCCTCAATCTCTGCGTCAAAGTCGTCCCTCTGTTCAATTCACATGCATTCTGGATCCCTGGAAATGGCAAAAGCATCAATGTGTGGAATGACTGAATTATGAACAATTCTTCGCTGTCAAACTACAACTCCCTGCAATCGTTGCACCTGTGGTTGGATGACGCCGGTTATAAAACGTTGTGGGACCTCTCCTTATGGAATGGTACAACCTGGGCAAGCTAGAAGAAAATGCATGTACCCTTGGAAATCCAAGCCGATTGCATTGATTTTTTTTCCGTTTTGCATGGCTTGGCTCCCACTCACGTGAGGAGAAAGGACACTCGTGGCTGGGGATCGATGGCTGGTGGATTTTCTATGGCACAGGGCTATGCCAAGCTGCTGGAGTGGCCTCACATTCCTTTGGATCCAATACCCTAGAAGGAGATCTAAAATCACCCCTCCATTCCAAAAATCGACTTCTTTAGATGGATGTTGTGCCATAGAAAAATTTTAACAGATGACAAATTACAGAAAAGGGGAATTTATGGTCCATCTAGGTGCATATTGTGTAGAGAAAATGTTGAGTGCGCCCACCATTTGGTATTGGAGTGAAAATTCGTAACACAAATCTAGCATGAGCTCTTAGGCACTTGGAGATCCAACTTTGCACTCCCTAGCTCCATTTCCGAGTTGTTCACAAACTGTTTGGCTAGATATCCTGGCCCCTTTCAAAAAAACAGAATCATCAAAGCTACCTAGTCCTCCCTTCCAAAAATCATCATCTGACAAATTTGGCTAGAGAGGAATAAAAGGATCTTCAGAAATAAAGCTCAGGATGTTAAGTTTGTGGTGATCAAGATAAAATGCCATCTTAAAGAATTCCTGGTAGATCAATTGGATGACTCAAAATTATGCCAGCAAGACCTTGAGTGGGGCACCTCACTTGATCTGCATTTCCAAAAAGTAGTAAGCATCACCACCCCTCCCAAAAAGTGGCAAATAAGAGAAAATGAGAAATATTTCTATGACTGGATCTCCAAGCAATCAAGACACTCCCTCTTCTTTGATGGGGCAGCCAAAGGAAACCAAGGAAAAGCCGGCACAGGGGGAGTTATAAAGAATTTAGAAGGCAGAACGATCCACAGTTTCGCCTGGGGCCTGGGCCATACTTCCAGCATTCAAGCTGAAGCGATGGCTCTCTTCCAAATACTCAAGTATCTAAAATACTTGGGCATCAGTGAGGTAAATGTTTTCGGGGACTCGCAGGTCATCATTAAATCCATAGTGACCAATTCTACCCCGTCAGATTTTCACTTTGCAAGAATGATATTTAGAATCAAAGTCCTAGAAAAATACTTGCAGAAATCGAATTTTTTCCATGTGCTGAGAACAAACAATAAGGAAGTGAATTTGGAAGTAAATAAAGTAGTCCTCCTTTCTGCCAGATCCATTCTGATGCAGGAGAATCTCTCCATGTCAGCCAGCCAACCAACCAGCCATGTCAGCGCATGCATTCAAGGCTGAAGAGAGGCGCAACCCTCATCTTGAATTTTCAATTTGAATGTAATTAATGTTGTAGGTTGTTGAGCCATGGAGTCGTGCCTTTGTGCAGGCATTAGAGTAGGTAGGCCTTTGATGTTTGTAAGGTTGGGATCTAGATCCGATTCTGGACTAGACAACCCATTCAATGTAATTGAATAGGGTAGTTGAGGTAGGAGGGAAGAACTCGAAGATCCCCCTCAGGTAAAAGATCTTTTAGGATCTCATTTTGTAATAGTCGAGTAGGAGAGTAAGAGAAGAGAAGAGTCGAGACCTTGTTACAGGCCGTGCTCAGGAACACCTTTTACAAATAGGCATTTTCCATTTTAATATAAACAATAGTTTTTCTTGCATCTTTCATGTGTTGAATGAATGTTTGTGAGTGTTCTATATATGATATGAATGTATGTTGTAGATGTATGTTAGGAATTTGCAAAAGTTGGTTTGGTTTCAGGCTTGAGAGGTATTTGAGGCTTCACACCAGGAGGGTGTGACAGAACACTGCGGGTTCTGATAGCTGTGCACAGAGGGCGCATTTTGGAACTCTGCGGAGTCAGACAGAGGCGTGCCAAGTGGGCACAAAAGTTGAAATCAACAACTCATAGGAAGACCTTTGAGGTTGTTGAATACCTCAAGAGGCAAGGCTGTGTAGGAGGAACACAGTTGCAGACAGAAATCTCTGAGGAGTTCTGTAAAACTCTGCCAGGTGGGCATTGAGCCAGTGCAAGGAGTGCACAGAGGAAGAACTCTGTTATGAGTTCAACAGAAAAATCAGAATCACTAAGGATTCTAAGAGCTCTGCCAAGAGGGCATTGAGTAGGTGCATAAGGTTCATAAGAGAGGATAGAATTGTTGGATGTTCTGTGAGAAGATACTCTGCCAGGCGGGCATTAAGTAGGTGTGCAGATAGGCACATGAGAGAAGAACTCTTTGAGTTCTGCAAATTGAGGAAGAGTCCATTTAAGGATCTTCACAGGGTTGTTGAACAGCCTGCAGACTCAACAATAGGTTGCTTGAGCAGGAGACTAGCCAAGAGGGAATCCAAATTCTCCATCTGCGGGAGAAGGAAGAAGGATAAAATCCCTTAGGGGTCTGAGTACTTAGAGAATCTTAGAAGAGATAGCACTTTAGTCTGTGAAGACTCTGCAGGAGTGCAGACATCAGAATCCTTTGAGGATTCAAGAAAAGAATCTCAGAAGGAACAACGTCATTAAGAGCGTAGGCGAGGACTCGGATTTTGGATCTCGCAGAGGAAAGGCAAAGGTCGATGCCTTTAGTCTTGGAGAAATCTTCCAAGCATCGGAAGAAAGCGCCAAATATCGGGAGGTGCAACAGCTGCCGTCGGATCTGGACCGTTGAGAGTTTCACGTCCAAGAAGCAGCAGGAGGAGGATCTTCATCCACCACCCTATGGTCCTCCAACACCATAACTTTCTTTTCAAATTCTAAACTTTACTCTAAAATATTGTCAACTTGAATATTGTGTTTCATATATACATGTTCACTCTTTAAGAGTCAATTGTTGATACAGACTCAACAATTATACAGAATCAATCACTCAAATATGGAGTTCCAACAATTTTTGGCCTAATTTCACTAAAACTTGATCGGAAAATATGCCAGTAAAAACTCCAAAAAGTTGAACGTTTAGACTATACGCGATTTTAGGGTTGTCTAAACATAGAAGCCAAGATACTTAATATGTTTATCGATGGATTGAATGGAGAAGGGAAATAAATGATGGATCGTGACTTTGACAACGTGTGGAATGTGATGAAAATATATTGTCGATTTTTGGAGGTAGATCTCCAAGTCGATCATGGATGAAAACAATTTAACAACATTGTCCAAGCACTTTGCTTCTTGCATAGTCCCATTTCCAAAGATCAGAATGTAATTAACAAACAAGATAATAAGTGATATGAAGATTCCAACTACAATAAAGCGTTACAATTTTTAAGCCCTAGACAAGGCCAATATAACGTTCATGAGATATGTGTCCAATGAGGGCTTCATTTATGATGAGGAAGAGCAGAGGTGAGAGAGGGAATATTTGTTATATGTGCGCTTTTGTATATGCACGCTTTCGTATATGCGTGCTTCCATATATGCACCTTCCATATATGCGCGCTTCCGTATATGCACCAGCTTCCATATATGCATTCTTTCTTATATGCGCAGCTTTCGTATATGTGCGCTTCCGTATATGCGCGCTTCCGCTTCCGTATATGCACGCTTCCATATATGCACCTTCCGTATATGCACAACATCTGTATATGCACACTTCCATATATGTGCACTTCTGTATATGCACGCTTTCGTATATGCGCACTTTCATATATGCACCAGTTTTCATATATGCGCGCTTCCGTATATGCACTAGCTTCCGTATATGCGCACTTCCGTATATGCCAGCTTCCGTATATGCACCAGCTTCCGTATATGCGCACTTCCGTATATGTGCAGCTTCCGTATATGCACAGTTTCCGTAATGCACGCTTCTATATATGCACACTTCTGTATATGCACCTTCCGTATATGCACCTGCTTCTGTATATGCGTGCTTCTGTATATGCACGCTTTCATATATGCACGCTTTGGTATATGCCAGCTTCCGTATATGCATGCTTCCATATATGCACCTTCTGTATATGCACCTTTTGTATATGTGCAGCTTCCGTATATGCACCTTCTGTATATGCGCAGCATCCATATATGCACGCTTCCGTATATGCGCACTTCTGCATATGCATGCCTCCGTATATGTGCGCTTCCGTATATGCGCAGCTTCCGTATATGTGCAGCTTCCGTATATGTGCACTTTTGTATATGTGCGCTTCTGTATATGCGCCTGCTTCTGTATATGCGCGCTTCTGTCTATGCACGCTTCCATATATGCGCGGTTCGGTATATGCCAGCTTCCATATATGCACGCTTCCGTATATGCACCTTCTGTATATGCACCTTTTGTATATGCACAGCTTACGTATATGTGCAGCTTCCATATATGCACGCTTCCGTATATGCGCACTTCTGTATATGCACGCCTCCGTATATGCGCGCTTCCGTATATGCGACTTTCGTATATGCGCAACTTCCGTATATGCACACTTTCGTATATGTGCAGCTTCCGTATATGCGTGCTTCCGTATATGCGCCATCAGTATATGTGCACTTTCGTATATGCACGCTTCCATATATGCGTGATTCGGTATATGCACGCTTCCGTATATGCGTCGTTTGTATATGCGCAGCTTCCGTATATGCGCAGCTTCCGTATATGTGCGCTTTTGTATATGCGTCGTCAGTATATGCGCGCTTCCGTATATGCGCAGCTTCCGTATATGTGCACTTTTGTATATGTGTCGTCAGTATATGCGCGCTTCCGTATATGCACCTTCCGTATATGCGCACTTCCATATATGCCAGCTTTCGTATATGCACCAGCTTTCGTATATGCATGCTTCCGTATATGCGTGCTTCCATATATGCACAGTTTCCGTATATGCACGCTTCCGTATATACACCTTCCGTATATGTACGCTTTCGTATATGCACGCTTCCGTATATGCACTCTTCTATATATGCACGCTTCCGTATATGCGCGCTTCCGTATATGCACCCTTCCGTATATGCGCGCTTTCGTATATGCACGTGTCATCCGTATATGCATCAGCGTCCGTATATGCGTTCTTTCGTATATGCATCAACTTCCGTATATGCGTGATTCCGTATATGCAACAGCTTCTGTATATGCACGTTTCCGTATATGCACCCTTCCATATATGCGTGCTTCCGTATATGCACCTTCCGTATATGCACGCTTCTGTATATGCGCAGCTTCCATATATGCAGCTTTCATATATGTGCCCTTCCATATATCCACACTTCTGTATATGCACAGCTTCCGTATATGCACACAACCGTATATGCGCAGCTTCCGTATATGCGCAGCTTCCGTATATGTGCCCTTCCGTATATGCCCCTTTCGTATATGCGCAGCTTCCATATATGCATGCTTCCGTATATGCGCAGCTTCCGTATATGCACACTTTTGTATATGCACAGATTCTATATATGCGGACTTTCGTATATGTGCACTTCCATATATGCGCCGTCAGTATATGTGCCCTTCTGTATATGCACGCTTCCATATATGCACGCTTCCGTATATGCGCACTTTCGTATATGCATGCTTCTGTATATGCGTCATCCGTATATGCATTGAGTAGATGTAGATATACCCCTTACCCATAGAGCTAGCTTCAGATTTACCTTTCAGGACCTTCGCAGAGCGAAAAATAAAGTCCTTTCAGGACTTATGAATGGCCTATAACGAAGTATACACCGAACTACTTTTATTGGGCTAAAGTAGTGGTGGAATAGAAAGAGATATTTGTCTTAGGGGTAACCTCACTAACTCATCTAACGACTGCCTTAGTTCACACGATAAGGATAAGAATATGAAAGGAGAGAACACAGTAAGATAAATCTTTCAAGTCTCTATTTGGTAAGTATTGAAATAGACTCTGAATTGACAAAGGCTTTGTAAGGCAGGCCACCCTATAAGCTCGTATTCGGTAACTAGAGATAGAATCAATAATATACAAAATGTATTCAGTAACCAGGGTGGGTGAACCCGCATAGATATCAGGTGCCCACATATATAGAGTCGAGAGAGATATGGAGTCTAAGGGGGAGGGGGGTTTTCTTCGGGGCTCAGGAGAATAGGGGGTTTAGGGCCCAGCAAGTTGTTAACTCATGTTTGCTCAGTGAGGGAGTGTCTTGATTTCTTGGAGATCCAGTCATAGAAATATTTCTCATTTTCTCTTATTTGCCACTTTTTGGGAGGGGTGGTGATGCTTACTACTTTTTGGAAATGCAGATCAAGTGAGGCACCCCACTCAAGGTCTTGCTGGCATAATTTTGAGTCATCCAATTGATCTACCAAGCATTCTTTAAGCTGGCATTTTATCTTGATCACCACAAACTTAGCATCCTGAGCTTTATTTCTGAAGATCCTTTTATTCCTCTCTAGCCAAATTTGTTAGATGATGATTTTTGGAAGGGAGGACCAGGCAGCTTTGATGATTTTGTTTTTTGGAAAGGGGCCAGGATATCTAGCCAAACAGTTTGCGAACAACTCGGAAATGGAGCTAGGGAGTGAAAAGTTGGATCTCCAAGTGCCTAAGAGCTCATGCCAGATTTCCGTTATGAATTTTCACTCCAATACCAAATGGCGGGCGCACTCAACATTTTCTCTGCACAATATGCACCTAGATGGACCATAAATTCCCCTTTTCTGTAATTTGTCATCTGTTAAAATTTTGCTATGGCACAACATCCATCTAAAGAAGTCAATTTTTGGAATGAAGGGGTGATTTCAGATCCCCTTCCAGGGTGTTGGATCCAAAGAAATGTGAGGCCACTCCAGCAGCTTGGCATAGCCCTACACCACAGAAAATCCACCAGCCATCGATCCTCAGCCACGAGTGTCCTTTCTCCTCACGTGAGTGGGAGCCAAGCCATGCAAAAGGGAAAAAAACTCAACGCAATCGGCTTGGAGTTTCAGGGGTACATGGATTTTCTTCCAGCTTGCCCAGGTTGTACCATTCCATAAGGAGAGGTCCCACAGCGTTTTATAACCGGCGTCATCCAACCACAAGTGCAACGATTGCAGGGAGTTGTACTTTGACAGTGGAGAAGTGTTCATAATTCGGTCATTCCACACATTGATACTTTTTCCATTTCCAGGGATCTAGAATGCATGTAAGTTGATCAGAGGGACAGATTTGACGCAGAGATTGAGGAGGGGCGACTTGATTTGGGGAAGTGGATTGTCCAGGCATCGGGTTCTCTTACCGTTAAAATATTTCTTCCACAGTACCAGCTGCGCCCAACCAGGATTGGGAGCAATGATTCTCCAAATATATTTCTCTCCCATGGCTATGTTTTGGGAGCAAAGGTTTTTAAAGTTCAGACCCCCCTCCATCAATGGCTTGGAGACTATTTCCCATCTGACAAGAGGAATTTTTTTCTCATTCTTCTTTCCTCCCTTCCAAAAGAATTGACGAATGTAATCCTCCATCTTCATAAGGATGCCTACAGGGGCAAGAAGGATAGAGAAATGAAATAGAGGAAGGTTTTGGAGTACAACTTTGATGAGCACCGTCTTACCTGCAATATTGAGCCAGGAGGAACCCCATGCCTGCATTTTAATTTTGAATTTCTCTATTTGGGGAAGCCAGTCTCGGTTGGAGGCTTTCTTGAGAAAGATTGGAAGCCCAAGATACTTGAAAGAATACCAGGATGAGGAGGCAGCAAATCCAAAGCATCTAGCTATAGCATTGAGAGAGGAGGTTGAAACGTTCCAGCCATAAATGTAACATTTCCCATTGCTTATCTTTCTGCCAGAATCCTTACAGAACTCATCCAATACTTCTTTGAACCTAGTAGCCAAAATCACCGAGGCAACCCCCAACAACAAAGTATCATCGACAAAGAGGGCATGATTGATTTTTTTAAATCCTCTTGCTATACTTAGCCCAATAATATCATGATCTTGTTGTTTCTTATCAAGGTAAAAACTAAGGATATAGGCTTGTAGAACAAAGAGAAGAGGTGAAAGAGGACACCCCTGCCTAAGTCCTCTCAAGGATTTGAAGAAGTCAGCAGCCTTACCATTCACCTGGGGGGTGATCCAGGGCTCCAAGATATAAGCCCGAATCCAATTTATGAATCTCGATCCAAACCCAAGGTTATGAAAAACATCCAACAAGAAGTTGTGTCTAATTCGGTCAAAAGCATTTTCTAGATCAAGCTTGACAACCATACCTTTTTCTTTTTGGTGAAGGCTTGAGTGAATCACCTCTTGAACTAAAGTGAAGTTGTCCACAAGTTTCCTTCCATGGATGAAGCCTCCTTGGTTCTCCGGTATAATCTTGGGGAGGATGTTCTTAAGACTGTTGGCTATCACTTTGGTGATCAACTTGTACCCTATGTTACAAAGGGATATCGGACAAAATCTGTTGAAGGTTTTGGCTCCTTTATCCTTAGGAATGAGGGAAAGGAACACAGAGTTAGTGCTGCCTCCGATTTTCTGACAGTTATGGGATTTTAAAATCATTTTAAAGAAATCCTTTTCTACAATCTGCCAGCAGGATTGGAGGAATCTAGTTGTAAATCCATCTGGGCCTGGGGATTTGTCGGGGTCCATAGCATAGAGGGCATCCTTTACTTCACTTTTGGTGACTTTGGCTTCTAGAATATGATTCATCTTCGATGTTATCAAGAGGGGGACCACTTCTAGAAGTTTAGAATTTTGGCCCAACTCCTCTTCATCATTATACAAATTTTTTAAATGGAGGGAGGTTGCCCTTTTGGTACTAGTATTGTCCTTGTGGGTGATATTTTCTTCCTTAATTTTTGAGATGGCATTTGACCATTTCCTTTCTTGGGCTTGTTTGTGCAAAAAGGAGGAGTTCTTGTCCCCTGCTTTGAGCCATAGGCTATGCAATTTTTGCATCCATCATTCTTCCTCGACCAAGCAAGCCTTGTGATAATTCTGCTGAAAATGTGCCTCTTTGTCTAAAGACTCTTTTGTAATTTTAGCATCTTCTGAATGCAAATGGTGGAGCTCTAAGGTGCTTTGAATTTTTTTCCTTTCGGTGGCAGGATTAGGAAAATGTTTAGCCAAGCTTTTTAGAACATCTTTTGTTCTTCTGATTTTTTCCTCCCAAACAAAAAAAGGGGATCCCTTGACTGGCTGCTTCCAACTTTCCTTGACCATGTCCATGAAGTCTGACTCCTTGACCCAAAGAGGGATAAATATGAATGGTATTGGGTTGAGATCAAGATGCACCAGTAGCTCAAGTTTGATGGGTTTGTGATCGGAAACGATGCAAGGAAGAATATGCATTCTAGCCTCTAACCCTAGAAGGAGGAAGGAACTTTGAACAAAAAATCTATCCAATCTTGCTGCAATATGTCAAGGACCGACTCTTTTATTTGACTAAGTGAACTTACCAGTAGAGGGCTTGATGTCTAGCAAGTCCCAGTTCTACATAAGGCCTTCTGCCCATTCCCTTGCTGGATCCCTTACGATGCTACCTCCTCTCTTTTCTGCCGAAATTAAAGTGAGATTAAGATCTCCAGCAATGATGAAATTTTCCAAATTTACTAGGTATGTCAGGTTTCTTACGGAATCCCAGCAGGCCTTTTTCTCCCCAGCATTAACTGGGATGTACACATTAAAAAGGCTTATGATCTCCTTTGTGACGAGGTGTTGCAGCTTTAAAAACAACCAGTGAGTGTTTAGGATCTCAGAGACTAGTGAGAACTTATTAGTGTTCCAAAGAGTGCCC